>JAJJMB010008687.1:2246777-2272844 GCA_023531105.1 Papaver atlanticum | reverse complement strand
GTATAACGCCACGCGGTGAGTACCATTTTTTGTATCTACATTTTGCCTCTTTTTTCTTGAGGTGGCTTGAAGAGCGGTCCTTAAGGAAAAATACGCCTTGTTGTAATTGTTGGAGCGAGACGCGTGGTGTTGGTGTAGCCTTTGATCTTTGTTGTTGAAAGAACTACGCGAAAGAATACTAATGTCTAAATGTAGTTGCAGGAAATCCCACAACTAACACCCCTTAACAATTTCTATAGATCTAAACATATTAGACATGAAAATGAAGATGAAATGCTAAAAATGTAAAATGGACACAAGGATTTTTTACATGGTTCGATCAATGTGATCTACATCCATGGTTCTTCACTATGTATGTTGGAATTACATGAGTATTACATTTAGAATCTCCATTAATGGGGTTTTGGGTAGAGCTCTAGATCTAGTTTTAGGTGATGGAGGAAGAAGATGGTGTGCCTCTAGTTTACAAAAATGTGTGTCCTCATTTTCTCTCACCTTCTCTCTTTTCCTATATACAAGGGAAACTATAATAGTTTATTACAAACATAACCTTTGCTTACAAATGCATGAAGTATATGGGTTGCTTGTGCGGAACAATCGCCCTTGAACAAGATAATGCCTCCCTTTCCTTGACACATCTCCTCATGTCTTGAAATGTATAAATGCCGCGCAACAAAGAAATGTATAAATATCGCCCTCTTGAAATGTATAAATGTCGCGCACCAAAAACAAATGGGAGAGGTATAAATGCTGCGCAGCAAAAAAAAGTGCAAGGGGTGAGTCTTGAACCCTTGACCTGCCACTTGCATTGTACCGCACTAGACCAACTGTGCCTGCTCTATTGTGCGACATAATCGAACGACCGCACAGCTTTATCTCATTGTAGTTGCATCTTTTCTGATGAACAATTTGTCTTTTCAACTTTCATAGGACAATATTTCCCTTATGAAGTTTACTGACTTAAACTTCTTCCCAGCCATTTCATGGAGGCGATCGTTTGAGTGCCGAAGTGTTTAAAACTCCATTTTCACTCCGATCTTCAACTCTCCTGAGCATCTTGAGGAAGATATAGGAAATCTTAAAAGAATGAAAATTTTGAAGAAAATCAGTGAAAAGGATGTAGATCTGTTGATTTTGAGGGTCTTCAAGACTTCACAGATCGTGTAGACTGTGTCGAGTCCGAGATCTACTCATAAATTCTAACAGAGTTCTACACAGTGGTATGAAAGCCACTTCTCTCAAAGAGATTATGAAAGTAATATAGAGCTGTTACTAGGGAGGTAGATTAGATCTTCATACCTCCCTGTTTCTAGCGCCAAAATGTAGTTGCATCTTTTCTGATGACTACACCCAAGTAGATCTAAAGGCTATAAAACTACTAACATTCAAGATTCAAAGATAAACAAGATGTATAGAACATGAAAGTAAAGATTAACACAAGCATATAACGTGGTTCGGCCATGAAGACCTATGTCCACGGGAAAGAAGATGTTTTCTTTATTGATTAGGGTCTTACCCTTGAAAGAGCTACAAATATCACTAAGATTTTTCTCTCTGTCTTTATCTAGATCTCTCTCAGGAATTCTCTGTAGAAAAACCATCTAATATTACATAACATAAGTTGTCTATTTCCTTCTACATGGACTGGTATTTATAGGCAAATTAGACTCGTGAAGGCCTGGTCTCGCCGAGCTGGTGGAGCTATCGTACACCTCCTTGATACTTTGGACGAGCTCTATACTATCCCTCGTGATGGTCTCCTTGGTTCTCCCTCCAAGTTATCTCTCTTTGTTTGTCATCGTGTAGCTCTTTCTTGGAGAACCTCGTGCTGTATCATCTCTGGGTTATAATATAGATTGCCCGAGCTTTCTGATACGATGTAGATTCGCCCACGTCTCTTCTGATCCTTCATTAAATGCAGTCCTTCTTTTTAGACTTGACCTTCTAAATCGATTAGACCACTCCTTACACGCGTCATTCATGTAACGTTTTTAGCAGGTGTCTCGATTCAGACGAAATCAGCTTTATAGAGTATGATTCAATGTTTCCACCTTATCATCTTATCATGAGATCATCCCTTGAGATGTTGACATGTGGCCATCAGGTATTTTACCCTCACATTTTTCTCATTTTCTTTGCAACTTGCCAAGGGCATGATGGGAAGAAAACTTCGTAACCGTCTCGTCTTTATCGCCACGTCCGAGATTTCCGCCATGTCTGCACTTTTACCTGTTGGACTTGAGGCGCCGGTTGGTGGTCCATTGGTTTCTTATAAAATCTTTTGAGAGAAGAGAATGATGTCTTTAATTTCTGTTTTCAGAATTCAAAACTTTTTCATTCTTTCTCTCATCTGTCTTTTGTTGTTCCTCCTTAACTTCTTGTCTCCTATAAAGAAGGTCATTATGTCTGGGAGGAATTCTCCATCTCGATCTTCAAGATGGTATGACCTTTTTTATCTGTTCTTCTTTTTGTTTTCGTAGGTGGTTTACGCCATTATTTTGAATTGTCTTTTGTTCTTCATGATTGCTCTAGTCAATGGTCCTTGCCATAGCTTTTTAACTGTGAAGTTTCTTCGGGGATTGCCATTTTTATCTCCACCTTTTATTATTTTTCGCCGGTTTTCTCTGGCGTAAGTTCTGATACCCCCCCCCCCTTTTTTTCTTTATCTTTTGTAGTGCAGATAAGAGACCGATGAGGGCTTCGAGCACCGGCCGTTCTTTCGGCATGTCTGATGCTGATTTCTTGGAGATGATAAAGACTAAGCATCGTCTTCAAAGATTTCAAGTTACTTTTGCTACTCCGGAGGGTCAAGTCAGCGTCTTGACAAAGAAACTCTTTGAGGATAACCCCTGTGGTCCCAACGAGATTATCGTGGCGGCGGGTCAGCTCGATGTTGGACTTCGCCTTCCTTTGTATTGTCCACTAGATTCTTTTCAGTACGAGGTACTTACTATGCTTAATCCTCAACGAGCTATATTTCAGCCTAATGGTAATTTCTATAGGATCGTGCGAGAATTTTCTCGGCGAAGCCAAGGAAAAGTCACTGAGCACGAGTTGAACGAGTTCATACCTGAGTAAAAAGAGTTGTATACGCCTGCGACCTTCGTGGAGAACTATTGGTTCTAACAGTTCGATACCTTTGAGGGCTTTGGAGTTGGACTTTCTAGGTATCGGAAACCTATTCGAGGTCCTCCTCTTATGTACGATTTGGATCCTCCCAACCCCAGCCAACTTACGCTTCGCAAGACTCACGATCCCAAGTGGTACGTAGCTCCTCTTCGCATTGTGGGGCCTTACATCTATGGTTGGAATGAGGCTGGCGATGTACTTCCTGGGATTCCCGAGATGCACAATCATCTGCTGGCTTATAAGCCATGGTTGCTTAAATAGGTTCCTTCTCGTAGACGTTCTTCACAAACTGCTCGAGCTATTGAGGATGTTAAGGTAGAAAATACTATCTTAATGTTTTAACGTATATATACCTTGACCATGTTTTATGCCTTAGTATCTGATGTTGTTCTATTGTTTGAGCAGAGGAGAAGAGTTGTTGATGGTTCTGGGTCATCTACTGCTCATGTGGAGGTTGCAGAACATGTATTGGAAGTGGATATTGATGCGTTGTTTGGCGAGAATAAGATAGTGGACCTTGGTGAAGGATTTTTTGGTGATATTGACCATGCATTGTTGGATGAGGCTGCCAATCTCGAAAGAACTATCATTATATTGGAGGTGGGGATGCCCTAGGCGAGTAACCTCATTGATAAGGGTGTTCTTCCCGATGTAGGTGCTCGGGTTGGTAGCGGTGTTGGTACTGGCGTACCAAGTACTTTTGATGGTGGTTTTCCTTCTGCTCCAGCGGCTCCTTTTAGTTCGTCTTCCACCATCTTTGGTGGTGGATCGAGGCGATGAAGATGTTATGCTCGGCTGAGCGAGGACAAGCAAGCTCGTATTTTAACTTCTTTTCCTAAATCCGCTAAGCATCAGCTTGTGCAGGTGGTATGTATTTGACTATACTTTCAATAGTATGCTATTTATTATTACCTCAGTTAAAGTGTTTCTAACTGGTGATGTTGTCTGATTTACTAGAGCAACAATCTGAGGGTTGGTATGCTGTCCGAGACTAGAGATGCTGAGCATGAGAATCACAATCTGCGTCTTGCTGTGGAGATGGCCAAGCAAGAGGCTTTGTCCTTTCGTCAAGATAAAAAAGAGCTAGAAGGTATTTATTTTTTCCCTTTGTCTAAGTTTTCATCTCCATAGTAGGTTCTAGAGTTCTGAATTAGTCCCCTATATTGGTAGCCACCGTCAAACGTTTAGAGGAGAAGGTAGATAATACCGGTCATAGGCATGCTAGGAATTGTGCAATCTGAGCTCTCGCCAGTGCAAGATTGATTCCTTAGAACATGAGAATGCACAACTTCAGAAGGATGTGGATATTCATCGAGATCGCATCGTTGAGCTTCATGCGATGCTAGATAAAGCTAAGCAGGTGGTTGTAGCTCGCTTAGATGAGATTAAGCTCCTCCGAACTCAAAAGGATTGGCTGATTGAGTGGCAATCGGACCACATGCCCCTGTTTGTGCAGGCAGAGGATGACAGAGAAGAGTTAGCATGTCTCAAGCGATATTTTATCCAGCTTGAAAAGGAGCGTGATAGACATATGTTATAGTACCCGGCTGGCGATGCTGCCATAACTCCTGTTGAAGCGTAGATTAGTGCTTTAGATAATCAAAAGGCCCAAGTGGAACAGACCTTAGCTTCTGTTTTAATTGAACATGAAGGTTTCCTATTAGCGGCTTTTGATTTTCATTCACCTTATGCTTTTATGAGTAATTTCTGTTATATTGACTCTCTCAATTTATTTCTCTTGCAGAGGCTCGTAAGCGTAATGCGGAGTTGGAGAGGCAGTTGGAGGAAGTGAAAGTGGAAAAAAAAAGTCTTGACGAAGAGCTCAATGAATTGGTGAGCCACCATGAGGAAGAGCTGGAAGCTGAGCGTGCTGATAAGAATTAGAAGTTGAACAATCTTCATGCTGAGTATAAACGTATGATAACAAATGCCTGCAGAACTGCCATCCTTCGTGAGCGTCAAAGGGTCGTTGCTGCTGCCAATGTTGTGGCTCCACCTCCTCCTGTTGATCCCGAGTCCGAGCAAGTTGCTCCTGAAACTGCCGAGGGTGAGGATCGAGTAGATATTGAGCAAGGTGCACCTGGCGATGGGAAGGTTTAAGTCCGTCAATTTTTTTGCTTATATGATCTTTGCATTTCTAAGAACTTCTTGCTTTCTCCTTTTTGTGTTTAAACCTCGTGTTGTCTTTGAGGTAATGTTTGGGAAGACATTATTTGGTAACTCCTCGTGCTCCTTACGAGGCAATGTGTAATTGGTTTGACTGGTCATTATGCTTACCGAGTCCTCTTCTGTGTTGGAGGTATTATTTTGCTACATATACTTTGATAAGTCCTCATATGTGGGAGGCAATGATACTTTCTTTTGAAGTAGCTGTTCATATGGATGATAATTTCCTTAGTTGAATTACATCACATGATGTGTGTAATTTTATGGCTCCCGGGGGTTTTGTGCATGCTAATGGTCCAACCATGAGTGACAAAGCCAAGGAGTGATCATTTCCTTAATTGGATAGGGCATCTCTTATGGTGTTAGGCTTTAGGCGTATCACATTCCCCCTCTATCCTTGGTCTGGTGCCTTTATGGGCTTGGTTTTTTAATAGTGTCATATTTAGGCTACACTTGCCCCAGGGTTAAGTGATCAGTTGTGTGAGTCACTTGTTTATTAACCATTGTTTATAGGGCAATATCTCGGTCAAGTGATTCTTGCCTTAGCCAGAGGTAAGTACCTTGATTCTGGATATCTCCTTTTATGGCAGGACATCATCCGATTTTATGATCGTGATGAAATTACCTTAGGTCTGTTCCCGTCTTAGGTAGCTTAGGGTGTCCTCCGCTTCATTCGGCTAGATGGCATCGCCTTAGGTCTGTGTCCGTCTCGGGCAGCTTAGGTATTTTACCCACATCATTCATTGTTGAATGAAAGGTATGGCTAGCACCGTGCCATGATCTTGATGGGCTTTTGTTATAATGCAAATGTGATATGATTATGCTATATGCAAATGCAAGAAAAGATAAAGCGAAAAATTAAAGCAAAAAATTACAAGAAAAAAAATAAACTAACAAAAATCAAAGTAAATGAAATGAGCACGCAAAAGGATTAATTTTATTATTCTCAAAAAAAGGTTTATAATCCCTTAGTACATTTTGGTAAGGTACCATGATCTTTTACACGTAGGGATTCAAGTCCCATTTTCATAATTTGTCTTCCTAAGCAATAAGTTGTTTAAACATTGTATTGCTTGAGGTATTTGATATTCCGGGGGCGTTCTAGTTCTTCCCCCTTGGGTTTGAGCAATCTGTATGCTCCATCGCCTGCCTTGGGGATGACTGTTAGTGGTCCTTCCCAGATAGGAGCAAATTTTCCTGCCTCGCGCTGGTATGGCGGGATCTCGTGCCAAACTTTGTTGCCTGGGCTAAATTTCCTCTGATGAACACGTTTGTTGTATTCTCGGGCTGTCCTCCAATGGTATTTTTGCATTCTCTAGAGAACTATTTCTCGATTTTCCTCGAGGTTGTCTATCTCAGCGAGCATCGCTTCAGTTGGTATGATTGCTTCTATACCATATTGAGAACGAAGGGGGCCGTCCTTGTTGTTCCTCCTTGTGTGGTCCGATAGGCCCGAAGTACATTGCGTAATTGTTCACATCGACTAGTCCCATGTCCGTCTAGCTTCATCCTAAGCATGTCAGTGATAGCTTCATTAGGGTAACCGTATAGACTTCGGGGAGTGGACAAGGCATTATGCTTCTGATTTTTCTCACCGAGTGAGATTCGGTTATAACCCGAGTATCCGTCCATTAGGGATAGTAGTCCATATTCAAATGTGGCTTCCACAAGCTGATCAATATCGGGAATACGAAAGCTGTCCTTGGACAAGCCCTATTAATGTAAAGTCGTATTCCTTCACTTTTCTTCGGTATTATCACCATGTTGGGTATTTGTTCTCCTCGGATGACTTATGATGCCTCCATTTTCTTTAGTTCATTTTGAATCGCCTTGCGATACTCCGGTGTCACCTTTCGCATCTTTTGCCTTATAGGCTTGTGCTTTGGATCATTTTTCAAGTGGTATTGATAGACTTCTGGATCTATCCCAGGCATATCTCCCATGTGTCTGGCAGAGGCATCAGAGTATTCTTTTGATGCTCGCATGAGATTTTCTTCTTCCTCTCTGTCGAGGAAAGTTCCAATCTTAGCCATTCCCAGATTTTGGGTTGTTCTGATGTTTATTTCCTTCGTGGCTCCTGAGGCCGAGAAGTTTATCTTGAGCTCTCAATCATCGGAGAGGTCCTGTAATTGCTATAAGAGCTCCTTGGATAAGTCCGAGGTTGGGACATTGTTCGAGTGCCTAGTTTTGCTTGTCACTGCTATGTAAGGATTTATATCATCCTGGCTTTTAGCATTCTTGGCCCTTTTCTCCTTTGTTTTTGGGGATTTTACCATGTTCTTGTCATTCTGTACGTCCATGTGTAACAGTACTTGGCTTCGCCTGAGTATCCAACGATCTCTGCGATCCCATCGGGTGTTGGAAACCTTAGTCTCTAATGGTAGGTCGAGGCAACTCCTTTGATCCCATAGACCCGGGATAGCCTGACAATGGTTTTGTAGGGTGAAAGTACATCTACTACACAGAAAGTGGTTAGAGTGAGGATTTTTCCTACTCGAATTTCTAAGGTGACCTCGCCTCTTTGGCGGGTCGATGAGCCATTGAAGCCAAATATGTTATAGGTAGAAGGGATCAGACATTCGTCTCTAAGACCCATTTGCTTGAATGTTTCATAAAACAAGATTTCGATAGAACTTCCTCCGTCTATTAGTATTTTAGGCATGGCCCATGGCAATACCTTAGGCTTTTCTTCCTCTCCCTCCTGCTCAGGCAGTGCGATAGCCATCGTAACCACTAGTGGATCATTGTGGTTTTGTCCTTCATCTGGTGCCTCCAAGGCTGAAAAACTTATAGGTATTTTCATCCACTCCTGCATAGGAGATTCTTTTGCCACACTGAAGACTTCGTCACCTTCGAAGTTTTGCTTGTGGATTCGTCCTGTAATACTTCTTTCAGGTGTGGGAGCAGTGATAGATGAGTGCGATATCGTATTGCATCCCAAGTATTGTGCCTCGCGTGGTATTTCTACGCGATATACGGTTTTTCCCACCGTTGGTTGGATCGCTGGATGTGCGATGTACTCGTCGAGTTTTCCTTCATCAATCATGTCTTGCACCATCTTCTTAAGATCTCTGCACGAGTCCGTCGTGTGGCTATAGGACTGGTGAAACTCGCAGAAGTATGTTCTATTCTTAGCGCGCTCAGGCTGCTGTCCTTTATTCCATAGGTATGTGATCTTACGTTTCCCATCGATATTCTTAAGTTGTAGACTGGGTCTACGAACTTTCCCTTCTTTTGTTGGGCTTGGTCTTGCCTTTTCCATCCTCCACTTTGATATTTATCGAACTGGGTAGATCCGTTGTTGGATCTCCCTGCTCCTTGGGCTGACGCTTGAGGGTTCTATAGTTCTACCACATTTGCTCCTCTATTGGTTCCTTTTACCAATTTGTCATAAGTACCATCTTGGAGTTCTTCAAGGGCTATGTAATCCTCATAAATCTCTCTCAGTTTCCCTAGATTGGGTGGCATGGTCTCGTACACGCGGAAAAATATGGGGTCCATCTTTCTTAGACTATTTTTAAAGCCCAAGATCGCGTAGGCCTCTGGGACTCTTCCGATCTCGGCACATAATTTTCTCCAATGAGTTACCAGAGAGCGGAGTGACTCGTTCGGTCCCCTGGCTAACTGGAATAGCATGTCAATTTCGGGTTTGACTCGGCTGTTATGTATGTATGTTTCTAAGAACAACTCGGATAGATGGTCAAACGATTTAACCGATGCCTTTGGCAGGTTATTGAACCATATTAGGGGCCTCATTTTTTAGACTGGCTAGAAAGAACCTACACATCACTACCTCGTAGTGACTCCACTGTGTCAGTGTCATGCGGTAGGATCTGAGATGTTCGATTGCATCACCGGTCCCATTGAAGGGAGTTGCAAACGTTGGGAGCGAGCATTTCCTTGGAAATTGTTGGGCTAGTGGACTCTCCGATAAGGGAGACTGTTCATCCTCTTACAGTACTTCCTTCAACTTTTTACCTTCTTGATTTCCTGTAGCCTTTCTGCACATCGCTTTCTAGTTGACAGAGTCGAGCTTGTAATTGGTCATCATTGTGTCTCGTTACGGCCTTGTTCCTTCGTCCTTGCGCTCTTTCGGACGAGTAGGAAGCTTCTTGACGACGATATCTTGATCTCCCTGAATCCTCGTCCGATTTCTCGGCGTACGTCACTATTTTAGAATGAGTTGACTTTGAAGTCTCCCCTCGCTCGGGGTCTGTGACTGCGCGGTTCTTGGTCGTGCAGTTGGTTTTTACTTTTTCCTCCTTTTTCTTTTCTCGTCTATGCTTGGGATCGACATCGGATGATCCCTTGGACGGGCTTTCTTTCTCGTTTAGGACTTCTCGGCTTCCTTTCGGAAAGCGCTCTCCTGTTTCCTTGTCCGAGGTTTCAGGGATATGCACTCGCTCATCGTCCTGTAAGTTCTCAAAAGGATTCTCCTCCTTAGGGGTCTCCTCTATGGTAGTGAGTGGCACATTTTTCTTTGTTTTGCGTTTCAGCCTGCGGTTTCTCCATTCTAGCCTCCTGTTACGTCTCTCTAACTTTCTTATTCTCTCATCCTGCGCCTCTTGAGCTTTCAGGATGGCTGCGATAGTAACAGCGGTATCGCCGAGGTTAGAAGGTTCGCCTTCCTTCTCCTCATTGTTTACTGTTTTCCTTGGCAAAAGATTCAACCTTCTGGTTGAGTTAAATGGATATCATTCTGTCTTTCGAAGGGATTTCCCTCTTCGTCAGAGCTAGAGTTATTGGTTAACCCCTCCCAATATTTGTTATCAGGTTGTCCCTCTCCTGGGAGTACACCGTTATGCATAGTTTCACCGAGCTCCATCTCGTCTACGGATCCACCAGTTTCACCTTGGCTCGTGCGAGTGGATCGTCTCGTCACCATCGCCTTACCTGTTATATATGCAATAATGCTCAACTTGTCTTTTCTTACAGAAAAGTGGGACCCTAGATTTGCAGGTCACGTGCAATTACTAAGTCATAGTTTAGACTGGACAGATAAGTACATGAAGACTTTGAAGTAAATTTTGGAGACATGCGAAGATGTCAAAACATTCCCTACTTGCACAAGGTTTTGGTGATGGGAAAAAGGTGTTTTGCTTGTCTCTCTACTTGAGAAAAATATCTCCTTCTACACGTCATACCTTTACTAGGAAAAAACCAAGTCTATGATTATTGAGCATATCTTCCCATTTTAGGAAATACTTCTCATCATCTTTAAACTTTTGATTTTGAACAAACTTTGAGTTTAATGAATGATTATGTACTCATTAACCCTTCCCCTTGACTTAGAGTTAGATTTCTAAGAAGAAGATTTGTGGATTATCTTGAGTTTCTTAGAAGATGAAGAATATCATGAACAATTTGTCTTTTCAACTTTCATAGGACAATATTTTCCCTTATGAAGTTTACTGACTTAAACTTCTTCCCAGCCATTTCATGGAGGCGATCGTTTGAGTGCCGAAGTGTTTAAAACTCCATTTTCACTCCGATCTTCAACTCTCCTGAGCATCTTTAGGAAGATATAGGAAATATTAAAAGAATGAAAATTTTGAAGAAAATCAGTGAAAAGGATGTAGATCTGTTGATTTTGAGGGTCTTCAAGACTTCACAGATCGTGTAGACTATGTCGAGTCCGAGATCTACTCATAAATTCTAACAGAGTTCTACACAGTGGTATGAAAGCCACTTCTCTCAAAGAGATTATGAAAGTAATGTAGAGCTGTTACTAGGGAGGTAGATTAGATCTTCATACCTCCCTGTTTCTAGCGCCAAAATGTAGTTGCATCTTTTCTGATGACTACACCCAAGTAGATCTAAAGGCTATAAAACTACTAACATTCAAGATTCAAAGATAAACAAGATGTATAGAACATGAAAGTAAAGATTAACACAAGCATATAACGTGGTTCGGCCATGAAGACCTATGTCCACGGGAAAGAAGATGTTTTCTTTATTGATTAGGGTCTTACCCTTGAAAGAGCTACAAATATCACTAAGATTTCTCACTCTCTCTTTATCTAGATCTCTCTCAGGAATTCTCTGTAGAAAGACCATCTAATATTACATAACATAAGTTGTCCATTTCCTTCTACATGGATTGGTATTTATAGGCAAATTAGACTCGTGAAGGCCTGGTCTCGCCGAGCTGGTGGAGCTATTGTACACCTCCTCGATACATTGGACGAGCTCTATACTATCCCTCGTGATGGTCTTCTTGGTTCTCCCTCCGAGTTATCTCGCCCTGTTTGTCATCGTGTCGCTCTTTCTTGGAGAACCTCATGCTGTATCATCTCTGGATTATAGTATAGATTGCCCGAGCCTTCTAATACGATGTAGATTCGCCCTTGTCTCTTCTGATCCTTCATTAAATGCAGTCCTTCTTTTTAGACTTGACCGTCTGAATCGATTAGACCACTCTTTACACGCGTCATTCATGTAACGTTTGTAGTAGGTGTCTCGATTCATACGAAATCAGCTTTATAGAGTATGATTCGATGTTTCCACCTTATCATCTTATCATGAGTTCATCCCTTGGGATGTTGACACGTGGCCTTGGGAAACTTGGCTAAAATAATATGCACACGATCCTATTTTGCTAACTTGCTTCCACTCTAAAATAGCGCCACGCAGTGAGTACCATTTTTTGTATCTACAGTTCTCCTCAGTCCAAATAAAAAGTAAAAATCCCTGTCTTATCATGAATTAATGGGAAAATCTATAATCAAATGGATGTGTCTTTCACTTTTTCTTGAACGTAGATCATGTCACTAACTTGTCCCTTTATTTGGTCAGGGTGCTAGATGCAAGCGAGTATCAATGTGTATTACTTCTGTGGGTCTTTATTTATGTTCCAGGGGGAACTGCAGTTTTACCTTCAACAGCTCTCATGCTTGCAATGGTAATTTGTCTGATTTTCTATTGAACAGTGAAATTTAAAATTTAATATTCATTACCCTATATGCTTTATTGTGACTTTCAATTTTCAGTAACCAGATGTGGTTGACACTTTGTTTGTTCTGCTGCACCAGCCTGCACAGATTGCAGGATGCAAAAAATTGTTGTTCTGGCTACTCCCCCAGGAAAAGATGGCAGCATCTGCAAGGTTATTACTTACCAATCTACTCTTGTGAATCAAATCAATAATTACATTACATTATAAGCTAAAAAATCTCAGTCTCTCTTTATCTAGTTTTATAGGAATTCAGCTTGGTAAAAAGTTTGATGCAGTGTTCCTCTGTCAGAGCCAAATCTGTATGGTCACTTTCTTATATATTTTGTAGGTGGAGAAATTTTTTGGACCTGGAAATCAGTATATCACAGCTGCAAAAATGATTCTCCAGGTATTCTTATCATCTCCTCTATTTAAGCACTGAGACCTTCCATTGCCGTTTCTAGTTCTGGTTTTTCTTCATATAACTTTTTTGTTTTCATGTTTTAAATGTTCTGTATCTATGTCCATATCTTATTATTATATTTCGGAGCTTAAATGTACCTCTCACATTCTTATTTTCCTCTATGCAGAATAGTGAAGCGATGGTATCAATAGACATGCTTGCGGCCCATCTGAGGTTCTGGTTTATCGCCGATAAACATGCCTGCCCAGTTCATATAGCGGCTGATTCACCGTCTCAGGTGTTTATAGATAAACTTACTTGTGGAATTCTCATTTAGTTTGGTACAGTAAACTTCACGTAAAAGATCGAAAAATTCAATGTTCTCTTTGTCCTGCGAAAAAAATTCTTGTTCATCAAAATGTTCTATTTCTAGTAGGCCACTCAGTGTTGCTTTCTCTTCTAGACATTTGCTTAAGCCTTCTACTGTTTTTGGTGGTTTCCGACAGATAATGGTGACAGTCAGGTTGTGCTTGTAATTGCTGGAGATGGTGTAGATGTGGAGGCCATCCAGAAGGAAATCAGCTCGCAGTGTCAGAGACTTCCTATGGGAGATTTTGCTTCAGAAGCACTTGCCCATAGTTTCACCGTGTTTGCTCGTGATATGGTTGAGGTTAGCTTTTATTATCAGCTCGTTATAGATCCTAACATACCCTTGAGTAGAACAAGTTGGAGACGTGATATTCATATGAGAGTTTCACTTAGTAGCGGATCTGTTATCTTCACTACTAGATATGAGATTTGCATTCTTCAATGTGTATGTTATTTTAGGACTACAATCTCGGTTATAATAACCCTCCAGGCCATCTCCTTTTCAAATTTTTGTGTCCCAGAGCATCTGATGTCAAAGATGCAGAGAACTGAGAGGAATTCATTGAAAATGCAGGTAATAATATTCAATTGGTATTCAAGCTTTTCACCACTCTTTTCTGACAAAACCATAAAAAGCCCCAAGCTGCAGCTTCTGTAGTTCGATATGAATTTTCGTAGAAGATCAGCTCAATTTTTGCCTAAATAACAACTTACCTCCACAACTTTCTGTATCTGTTGCAGGTTCAATATTTTTAGGGCCTTGGACCCTCAGTGCATGGGAGATTATGCAAGTGAGAATAATGTTCGACATTCAAGGATGTATAGTGGGGTGTCTCTGGACTCCTTCGTCAAATTTATAACTGTGCAATCTTTGACAAAGGAAGGACGGAAATTGTTTAGGCCGCACGTGGTGAAGATGTTATTAGTTATTAATCCTTTTCTTCTCTGTAATTCTCGTTTGCTACCATCCATTACACTGAAAAAAGCCTCACTGGACGCAGAACGATTGTTGCACCCCGTGGGGACTCTGAACTGTTGCGGAAGACACTCTTCTGTAACTTGATAGTCCAGCAGGTTGGTTTCTAAGTTACAAATTTTATCCAAGAACTTTCTTTATGCAACTTAAGAGATTAATCACATGAATTAATGCTATTGCACTCTTTAACTCTTCACGTTATAAGAGATCGATTCAGCAGATGTTAAAGATTATGCAGATATAGTGGCAGCTTTTTTATTATAATTATTATTTTGGAACAAATTAGGATTTAGGATACAAAAGTGGAAATGAAAATACTGAAACGTGCTACTAGTCAACTTCGCTGAAAGGAACATTATTGTAAAAATATCCATGACGAACTGGCAGATAAATGTAAAAATAAAAAATGCGAAAAATAAAAAAGGCGAAAAATAAATAAATAAAACAGGGAATGTGCTAGGTAACGGAGCTTATAATGCATAAAAAAATAAAAAATGGTCGGTCACATAATTGATCACTGTGAAGCCGGAATGCCTATAAATAGAAAAGTGTTGATATAAAATAAATCCATCATGGCTAAAGCTAATTTAAGTTTGTCTCTCATCGGATTTCTCTTCTTGGTTTTGGTTGTTGTCGCAGACATACCGTAAGCTATACTAGCTCTATATTCCATTCTTCTTGTTTTTTTTTCTCTTTTTGATCGATCTTGCTCTTTATTTGCTTTTTCTTTCTTGTGTTGATATTTGAAACGCTAATTTAATGACATACAGATGCGTCCGTGGCCAATTCTCTTTCAACTGTGACCTGGAAAATGCGAGGCAAATAGTGGATGCGCCGCGTCGTTGTTCAGATCCTTAAACAGATTGTGCTTCTGTTTGTAAAAAGAGAGGCTCGACTTTAACAGTTTACTCATGCGAAGAAAATAAGTTCGCTGACAGTTGCTTCTGTTGCACCGTGGATGTCTTAAAATTACTCTAATTTGCTGGCACCGTCGTCAGCTACTACTGGTCGGCATATATGGCCGGCCGGCACCAATTATTATATCTTGATTATTACTTTGAACTTTCTTTTCTTCTGTTTGTATTTTTATTTTTTATTTTTTATTTTTTTTGGTTCTTTTACCGAGCACAAGCTTCTTGTTTATATTGGAAAATGCGATCATGTTGTAATAATAATGAAAACATTGGTTTACATTTCTTTCATCTCCTCAAAAGAAGTTTCGACGATTGGGATGGTGAGATATGGGATCGGTAATGTTATTGGGGTGGCTTGAGGTGGTGTTCACTTTTGTTTATTTCAAAAATTTGACTATTATTATGATTAAACTAATGTACATTTTTATGTAATTTTGGTAAGGGCGGAGATCTCATCCGTCCATCCCAGCTGTCTGATTAATAAAAATAAATAAATCTCGTCCGAGGAGATTTTGACCGGTTAAAGGTTGCTATTGATTACTTCACGGATTTTTGGACGACCGACACATATACTTTAATTTTAAACGTTACTAGATAAATCCTAATTTCTTTTTTGGAAAGGAAAATGATACTGATACTAAACGTTGAATTGATACAAAGTTTTTCTATAATAAAAGACTCTAGCCAATTTCAAGCAACAGTCTCCCAACACATACTACTAGAGTTACTAGTTTCTTTAGCTAATTCATGGGTTACACAATTGGTTTCTCTTGGAATATGAGAAACAGACCACTTATTAAAACAGTTTTTTCCACAGAAAATTATGTGATTTTCCTTAGCTACAAAAGGTAAATCAGATCTGAACAATTTAAAAGTGTAGCTAACGGGTGTCACTACAGTTAAACGAAGAAGATTATAGTAGTTGGTGTTTGCTAAAATTAAGCTATTGCAAAGCGAAACCGTTTACCAAAATGCTTGGCCTCACGATTAATGTTTGTGGTGCCGTGCAGTTGACATGCCCTATCGGGGCTCGGCCCTTGTAAAAACGCATATACCAGTTGGTCCATCACGGCATCACAAAAATAATATAAAAAGGTGCATTTCGTCTGAAGCGAAGAAGAGAAAGAAAACTAGCCTAATAATATAGGGCGCATGCCAAATTTCCCTAGGGCATCTGATTGTTCGATTTAAAATTGCGTCACTCGATGAACTTCCATTACGTACTGTTTGCATCTTGAATCATCTGTAAAGCCACGATAACAAGGATAATTTATTCACACAAGTGAAACTACCATGGATAATTGTTTTGCGTTCTAAATTAGAAATTCAATATTGTTTTTCTTAGATGGAATATGTTAAGGCATTCGATCCCCTTTTTGCGCTACTATGAGCTATTTCAAAGAGGCACGACCGGTTTTTTTTATCAATCATTAAGTTTATCAATCACTATGTTTCAGGCAAGTTAGGCGATTCTTCTTGTCTCTTAGACACAGTATATTTATATACACCAATTTTGGAGGAAACTGCCATGAAAGGAGCTTATTATAAATTAAAGGACATTTCATTATTGAGTTCATGTTATGTCGTGGCCAACTGGTAGATGCCATCCAAAATGCATACAATATACTTGTGCACCATGGCATTGACTATGAATGCCTATAAATAGAAACAGTTAATTATATCTCGATCAAACCAAATCATGGCTAAAGCAATGCATCTAAGTTTGTGTTTTCTCTTCTTGGTTTTGGTTGTTGAAGCGTAAGTTGCCATTCATCTTGTTTTTTCTTTTCTTTTTAATCGATCTTGCTCTATTTATTTTCCCGTCTTTCTTTTTTGGTTGTTGGATTTTTGAAACACTAATATGAGCATATGGCATACACGTACAGGTACGACCCTGTTGAATTCGCAAGGTGCGATTGGAAGGATACAGTAGTTCCGACCGCGCAAGGATGTCATGAGTGTGATTCTAAATGTATAAGCGCAAACTCATTTTTAGTCAGTCACACTGTATGCGACGATCGTTATTTTGAAGGTTTTGTCTACTGCATATGTTGCAAGGGAAGGATATAAACGTATGACAACATGGCTAGCGCTGTAGCAAGCTATAGGGTCGGTATGTCACCGATTATGCATCTTACTTTCTCGTTTCTTTGTAATAATAAGTTCCATGAACACGTTTTTGCTTAATTAATCATCAGTTTGATCATATCTTCCGCTACTGATCAATTGTTGATCTTTTAATCTATTTGTAGCTTTTTTGTATCTTTGGTTCTTTTATCATCAAAATGTTTGCTTGTGTCGCAAAATGTTTGTGTTGTTCGATTTTTAATTATCAAATTAATAATAAGCTTTCGCAAGTCGCAACGGATTAACCCTCCAAGATCGAAAATGCAACTGCAAAAATGCTAAAAAAAACACATGATCAACCCTAGAGGTGTAAATTGGGCCGTGCCACCATGAGCACAGCCCAACATAGCATATTAAAATTTGAGCACAGCCTAGCACAACATGCGACTTGCCATAGCATGGCCCAGCATTTTAGTTTCGTCGGCTGTGTTGGGCTAGCCTAATCGGCACACGGCACGTTAAGAAAGCACGTCATAATATGCATAAAACACTACAAAATATATCAAATATTGTGTATATTTCATAAGAGAGTCTTTATTCTAGCCAATTTTTGACATTAATCATCATTATATTGACCTATTTTTATAACAACACATAGAATAACTAAATATTTAGAAAAATTTTACTTTGAAAAACACAAAATAAATGTGCCTGACCCAGCACCGCATGACACAACAAATTTATTTTTCTGGCACAACAAAGCACAACACATCATCCAGCACAACACATCACGACACGTCTTAATATCCGGCGCAGCACAACACGTCACACAACACGCTAAGCACGTGACTTCATGGGCTGGGCTGGCACGTCCTACACCTCTGATCAACCCGAAAGTTAATAAGTATCGAGAAATTATTAAAAAAACAGAATTGAGATAGAGACTTAACGCTGTTGAGTTACTATCGACCTAGATCCACATATACAAACCCCGAAAGGTAAAACTATATTGATCTCCACAATTAGATGATATTGGCACGATTTTATAATTATATTTGCACACTTATTTATATAAATATCTTTGACTAGGTAAATATTTAGGAAACTATACACATTACAGGGAATGTTCTTATCTTGCAATCTTTAATTATCTTCTCTACGAGTATACTACACGGATGCCTCGCTTGTTTTCTATTCATGGTAATTTGGACTTCTGGTATATGTGTTGCATTCTAATATTGCTCATCATTTTGGACTTGGAAAAATCAGGTTCCTGTAATTGTGATATCTTTCCCAACGGATTCTACATCCTTGGATTAATGGATAAGGCGTATTGATACTTTCTAAGAAGTTAGTTTTCAGCTTAAATTGAAAAGTTAGAAATTGATTTGGGAACATAATTTTAGAATAGTTACATTTTACTAAGAGGTGTCTTTAAGAAGCAACTTTTTCGTCTAAATTAATTTTAAAAGTCAGAAGTTAGGTTCTTATAGCATATTTAGGTAACACTTTAGACATTATTTTCTGACTTCTGGAAGCAAAAAAAATAAGTCAAAAATTCGTTGGGAATATAGTTTCTGAATGGCTTCTATAAACGAAAAAAGTTAGGTTTTTATGAAGCAAATTATTTTTTCTTCTGAAATCTGAGATTAATTTCTGATCTGTATTTAAACAAGTTATAAATATAATTGCAGAACGAATTTTAGAAGCAAAAATTATATTTTTTGTGAAATAATACTTTTAGCATCTAACTTTAATTTATGGAAAAATTACACAAAGGAGTTTTTAGTCGGCAACCGAGCGAGAAGCTGGGCACCAACTCCTTTTTGAATAGCAACACCAATGCCAATGCAAGCATCATTACTAACTAAGCAGTTCTTAAGACGTTTGAAAAAACAAACAAAATCCTCACTAAGCTCTCCTAAAGTAGTGAAAGCCAAAAAACCTAATCCAAAACCATGCGAATCACATTCACTCAAGTATTTATTACGCTTGCGAGAAATTTCCTTCGAAATAGCCTGGCCTGGGACGAAGGAACGAACTCCGTCGCCATTGAAAGGTGAAACACCTGTAATATCCATACACACGTCTTTGCCGTTTTCCCAGTTGAGCACCAGGATATCAACGGGGCGTAGATCCTTGTTATTCTCTGACACCAAGCCCAAAGCAAATTCTTAGCACGCAGGAACACCTGCTTTGTAACAAATATCCGCAGTTATATCACAAACCAAGTCATGATGAAACTTAAGTCCAACATCCTTGGCACAATGAAGCGCATGATCACTAAAAATGTCCATAGGCCTATTACAACAAGAGCAAAGCCCATCTTCGACAAACATAGGAATGCCAAGACGATAACAAACCACTGCTCTGAACTGTCTAGGACCAAGACATTGATCTAAGCCACTGATGGGAACAACCAGAAGATAATCTTAAGCATGCTTAATCTGGTTGCATTGCCACAGAATATAATCTCTTGCAGATAATATAAATTGGACAGGGATTTGCTTCTTAACAGCATCAAAATAAGTGACTGCCAAGGAGTGCATAGAAGGGGGGGCATTATCATCGACGCAATAAGTGGAAGGCAAACCACATACCTGAATGAATTTCTGAAGAGCCAACTGATAGGAAACACCATTGTCTGTAGAAAATAAGCTACCAAGAATCACCCTTCGCACTGAAGTAGTCTGACTCTGAGAGGCAAGATAACAGTTTGTGTGAGTATCTGACATGGTGTATATACCAAGGCCGTCATCTTTGATGGGAAGGGTAGCTAATCTCTGTTGCAAAGCCCAACGCCAGCTCCATCTCCCCTGATTAAAAGCCTCAAATACTTGAGTTAGTGATCGTCAAAGAGGTCAGAGGCATGTTGAAGGGCAGCAGGATTGGTGGTGCGCATAGAAAAATATAATCTAGATAGCCCGACACAGTTACGAAGAAGCAACATCTCACTTTGAGGGCCTTTGAGTTTTTTTATAGCGGTCATCAGCTGAATAGTCTTGTTCACCCTACTCAACACTGACAGACGCATTTATGTGTCTATTTTCATCTCTATTGTGTATATTTTTAGTACCCATTTTTGTACTAATGTTGGTATTTTATCCCTTTGTAGGTATTTTTGGGGAATAAACATTTTTGGGAAAATTGGCTCGAAAAGTTGTTATAGGCTCCTGGGAGGACACTTGCTATTCGGACTCTCATTTTGGATAAGGGGTAACCCATTTCCAAGCAGCTGCTAAGCACAGACCGGCACTGGATAGGGGGAGGTCAAATTTCTAAAAATTTCAAAACAAAAATTGGCGGGAATTTTCTTTACAGAAAACAGAATTTTTCTGTTTGATTTTTGGACGATTTTTAAGGCGATTCAATGGCTGATTTTCGTTGGGTTAACTCTGTTAAGGATAAACAAGTATGGTATGGTCTGTAGAATCGATTAAACAGGGATAGAAATCCGTGTTGGAGCAAAACAGGGAGAATTCACAATTTGAGTTATTTTCGGTTTACAAAAGAATTTGTGAAGAGTTTACGGCAAGATAGGAGTGTATGGAGTCCTTATTCAGTCCTGGGAGAGTTTAAGAGAGTTTGGAAACCAAGTTAACGCGTAAAAAGAAGATTAAAATCCCATAACGTGCGGTGAAGAAAAAAGAAAATATTTGGATTAACTCGAGTAATTTTGTGGTTTGGAGGCTATATATAGGTTGATTCAAGTCATATTTAGATATACGAACAATTTGGGGGAGTTTGGAGAAGTTTAGAGCTATAGAGAAGCGAGAAAAAAATCACAGAGTCGAGTTCAGAAACTTTCCTGCTGCTGCTGTGAAGAAGAAGACGAAGAACATTAGACCCTCAGAATCAGTCGCAGTGGCAGACTTATTTTCAGTGACAACGAGGTACGGTCGCATCTTCCATCAGTCACAGAAGCTCTTCAGCAACGACTCGGACTTCTGTTTTAGACCTTCAGCAACTACAGAATCCGCTGCTTAGCACTTTTCACTCTTTTAATCAACTTTTGAACACCAAATATGTATTTTGAGCAAGTGATTAATATGAGGAGCTAAACCCCTTAGCCGAGGCGACAGAGGAAGCCATTGTTCCATGAAAAGTGGTATAATTCTATTTTAATTATTTATTGCAATTATTTTACATGATTATTTGCATAGAACTTAAAAGCAAAATTGGTTTTTTATTGAGTAGTTGTGAAGTGTTTTGATGGGACATGCTTGGTTTTAATACTTTTGATGTTTCATGCTTCGTGCTTACAATTATTACTTCAAAAATCTATTAGAGGCAAATATTAGAATCACTTTAAAGAAGAATATTGCATGAATATTGATTAGAGTTTATCAATTAATTGGTCAATGGTGGAATCCAAAGTCTCGGTATTTTCTTATTATTGTCAAAACAATTCTATTTAATTTTCGAAAATCCTTCACAAGTTCGAGCAACGAACCTTTTTACCACTACAACTATAAAACGACATCAAACACCATATCGCTCATGAAATCCAAATCCAAACTCACCGGGCCACCCAAAAACTTAACTCCTTTGCTAGTCCTACCAATATCCTTGGGGAAAATACCTTCAGCAACGCTACGTGGATCGAAAATAGGCCAAAATACGTTAGTTTTCTTGATGTTGAGATGGAGGCCCCTACTCGGCCCTTCGGATTCAATAATACTCAAGGCTTTGGCAACTTCCAGGGTGTCACCGATGATAGTACCATCACCAAGGTACCAAGCATGCAAATCGAGCTTACACTGAGAAGCAATAGACTTCACTAGAGGTGAAGTGTCAAAGCAAACAAAAGGGGACCGAGAGGATCTCCTTGTTGAATACCGAGTGCTGAAGACATGATGTACTGATCGTAGTAAATTCTAGCAGGCCTAGCATAACAGAATTCAACCCAACGGAAATACCTGGACAATAAAGCCGGACCTCTCTAATGAGATGAGACCTGCACACCAAATTAAAAGCATTCGAAAAGTCAATAAGCAACATTGACATCTTATCCGAGTGCCCTCTCATCTCTAGCAAACCATTTACAGCGTGAAGTATGCTTTCTCCTCCTACCGGCACGCCAATCCCAATTTGATGATCCCCTAAGTAAGATGACATGGCCTTACCGACGGAGAAGGCAGCCACCTTAGAGACCAAACGGCGCCAGATAGTACCAACAACAATAGGCCTAAGCCTACCACCAGGTTTGAGAAGAGGCATAAACGGTGCACTAGTAATAAGCTCTCTTATAACCTTGGGGCACTTGCCTGCCAACCAAAGGTTAACCACCCCTGTAATCGAAACCAACAAATCATCTGCAACTACGGCAGCTGCACCACTCATAGCGTCGACTAGATGTTGTGCACGCAAACCATCACGCCCACAAGAAGTACCTCTGGGGAAACTCTTGATTGCCCCTAAAATAGCCCTTGAATCAACCGTGACAAGTTCACAAACGAAATCCTCCTCCGGAATGGAAGGTGGTGGTGATGCTGTATTCTTTGATTGTAGTTCAGTCAACGTATCCTCGCTACGAGGAGAAATCCCGTTCGAAGACAAGACACTAATCGCCGCATCATAATGCCCAAAACCAATCTTCTTCCGGCAGGCACTTAAGTTTGCAACTTCCGGCTTCTTCTTGCTGTCCTGGTGGGATCGCTGAAGGCATGGCTGATGAAGCAATTTAGATATCAACGTGTAACAGCTTATAGGCTCCTTCCAAGCCAGAAGAGCCTGTTGAATGGCAACGATTTAGAGATGCTTTCTGTTGCTCGATCTTTCTTCTGCTGATCATTTGGCTCTAAAACGCGTAAGTGTGCAAATGGGGAGAAGAAGTAAACTAATCCAACCAACCAAGTCAGACGGTTTACGAAGAACACTGTCCAAGCAGTCCTTCAAGGTACGGGAGAAAACTAACCTGCACTAGTATGGAATGTTGTTCACAGTGGAAAACTGCCTTTGGAAAACCACATGAAGCAAGTCAGGGGACAGAGAAAAAGCCTCATCCAACACAGCATCATCCTCACAGCTTGTTGTGAAAGCCTCCACCGATGCTTCAGCTGACACGATCGAAAACGATGAGTCCGCTATGGCTTGCTTGTCCACTCCGTGAACTAGGAAATCTGCAGAGATGTCGTTAAAGGGACCAGCAATAATATTGCCATGAACACCTTACAGGCCTTTACAAGAGGACCTCCAAGTATGCAGGTTCATGCATTTGCAGAATAACCACATACGCAGTTGTTGGAGCAAAACTTCCCAAGCACAGAAAACCTGCAAATCTTTAGCGATGATGTCTCTGCACCTGGACTTGTTAAACTCCAAGAAAAAGTGTCTATCCTGTAAATGGCGGAGAATAGATCCCCTAGCATAACCTCTACCATTCACTCCATCGCGGCAACTGTCAAAATTTTTAAAAGGGCAATGGAAATACCCGTTCTGTGAAACCCTAGCTCGAGAAAAAGCCGAAAGAAACAGCAAAAACAGCGTGGAACCAATGCAAAGACGAAAGAAAAAAGAAAAAAGTAAAAAAGGGAGAAATCAAAACCAGGAAAAGCCATGGATGAGACCAATCCATTGTAAAACTCTAGCTTTCAATCGCCAGAGCTCTCCGCCGGAGCTCATCGCCGGAAAAATATAATAATAATAATAAATTATTTCTAAATTTTGGAAAACAACTCTTTTTCGTGGAGAAGCATAAACACTTCTACTTCTGATCGCCAAACAACCCAAAAACAAATTGCTTTTTCTTATAACTTTTGGATTTTAGTTATGTAAAAACAAAAGCATATTTGCTTCTAATTTGGAAGACACCCTCATTAAACTTTGGTTTTTCAACTCATCAGGATCCACGTCAGCACACAAGCAATTGGTCGATAGTGGTCCATTTGTGCCAAGCAAGCGACATGACAGCTAATGGTTGTCGTGCCACTGCAATTGACATGACCTCTCGTGCTCAACCCTCTGGTGAAAATGTACATATCCAAGGCCGTTCTGGCATTGGGGCTAGTGGTCCATCATTGATTCACTGTCTTTCGCCACTATCACAAAAATAACATAAAATAAAAAGGTGCATAGGAAACGAGGATTGATCAGACCAGACCTTTAAAAGTCTAAAACCCTAATTAGTAATCAAATCGGATGGAGCAATTGCTTAATTCGGAATCCCCAATTCTCTGGGTCCTTCTCAAAATCTTCATCATTTCACTCTCTTCTCCGTTTCTCTGCGAGTAAGTAGTAATCTCTTTATAAAGTTTTGACTGTTAGCTACGAAATTAGTGTGTTTTTCTTGATGTATTAGTGTTAATTTGTTTTTGATAAACAAGTTAGCTTAATTCAGTGTTCATATTAGGAGAAAAAGTGTAGATATTGACATTTCCATGAGATAGGAATTGATAGAGAAAGAACGATGTCTGAATTTTGAATATGCGTTCAAAGTGTTTGTTAATTTGTCCCACTTGTTGTTTTTGTCATGTGGGTATTTGTTGCATGTCTCACTTTGTTTGTTGACATTGTAGTGCTCAGTTCCTTTCTGAAAAACAGCTTAGCTTAACCCCAGTGTTCATGTTACGGTAAAGAATGCAGATATTGACATTTCCATGAGATAGTGATTAATCATAGTGATAGAGATAGAACAATGCCTAAATTTAATAGTGCGTTCAAGATGTTTGTAAATTTGTTTCGCTGGAAAAAGTTGTTTATTATGTGGGTATTTACATTTCCATGAGATAGTGAGAGGTATAGATAAAACAATGTCTAAATTTTAATAGGGCGTTCCAGGTGTTTGTTAGTTCGTCCCACTAGTGGCGAACTTGTTTTTGTCACGTGGGTATTTGGTGCATGTCTCATTTTGTTTGGTGATGTTGTGAAATGGGAATTTTTATAAACCTCCTAACATAATTAAGTTAACTAGGTTGTTCTTGTTGTGACAGAACGGAAGAATAATACTATAAGGTGTGCAATGAAGTCTAGGTTGTCAGAGTTGTCAAAGACTGAGGTTGATTGCCTTAAGGCTCGCCCTCGTATTGATTTCTCTTCCATTTTTAGTACGGTAAGGTTTTGTAGTTATTTCATTTTCCCATAAGTTTACTTCGCCTGAGAATTGAGTAATCACGTGCTTGATTTGTGGTGATTGTACTGGAATAGGTCCAACCCATTGTTGATGATGTACGGAATAGAGGCGATGCCGCTGTTACAGAGTTGGTGCTTCTATGATTCTTTGTTATATTGTGTGCCTTATCTCTCATTTGGAAAGGCTATTGCAATTTCCTATTTATTTTCTTAAGCTGGAGTCTTGTATATGCCTAATCAGGATTTTATCTGGCTGTTTGTTCATTTTGTAGTTATACGTCGAGGTTTGACAAAGTTTCCCTTGATAAAATCATTGAACGAGTTGCTGATCTTCCTGATCCTCAGGTAGGCTGAATACCAATATTATTGTCGTCTGTGAATAACTAAGTGTAATAACAAAGCATCTTGATTCAGCTGTATAAGACTACAGCTAAACACTCTCCTTTGATGTGGCCACAGCTTGATCCAGCAGTTAAAGAGGCATTTGATGTTGCGTACGATAACATATATGCCTTTCATTATGCTCAAAAGGCTCCTCCAGTTGAAGTGGAGAACATGAAAGTAAGTAAAATATCACTCCGTTCCTTTTGTTTTCTGTTCCACATTTTTCAGTATTATTGGCAATCAAATAATTGTGTTTCAAACTAAATGAGGACTCTGAAATGATGGGTGGTCTGAAGGTCACAACCCCTCGTCCCTTTTTTAATCTCTTTCGCAAGCCTGGAATAGTTTACTCCAATTCAAAGAGCCCTGAAGACCCTTTCATGTATACACACGGATGGACAGTAGGAAAATCAATAATGAAATGGACATGTTGTCCACTTTTTTCACGAATGGAGCTCATATCGTTAATTTGACCCTTTATTTGGTCAGGGTGTTAGATGCAAGCGAGTATCAAGGTGCATAACTTCTGTGGGTCTTTACGTTCCTGGGGGAACTGCAGTTTTACCTTCAACAGCTCTCATGCTTGCAGTGGTAATTTGTTTAATTTGCTGTTTAAAAGTGAAATTCCATATTTGTTACCCCATATGCTTTATGG
>JAJJMB010008687.1:2183474-2246767 GCA_023531105.1 Papaver atlanticum | reverse complement strand
AGGAGGTGCTTTATTGTGCCAAAAAAGCAGGTGTGACTCATATTCTTAAAGCTGGGGGAGCTCAGGTAGTGTTTTGATCCATAACCTTTGTTTGTAATTTATCTGTAACCTTTATAATTATAATATCAATAGATCCTGTAATTTTGCAAAGACATACAGTTTCGGACAGAAAAACTAATATCAATCTTATCCATATATGCAGGCCATTTCAGCCATGGCGTGGGGGACTTCATCTTGTCCTAAGGTCCTAACGTTCTCCACCATTTTCATTAATTTGTTAGGAATTCATTTTGGTTGATGCGTTGTTCCTCTGTTACAGCTAATCTGTATCGTCACTTTATTTTATTTGCAGGTGGAGAAAATTTTTGGACCTGGAAATCAGTATGTCACTGCTGCAAAAATGATTCTTCAGGTACTTTATATGATTTCTTCTATTTAAGCACTCATTACTTCCATTACCGTTTCTAGTTTTTTTTACCGCACCTTTTTGTTCTCATATTTTTAATGTTCTGTATCTACGTCAAGTTGCCTACCCCAACTTGTTTGGGACTAAAGGCTTAGTTATTGTTGTTGGTGGTGGTGTATCTACGTCGAGTTCTTATTTTCTTGCTTGAAGCTTGATGTACCTATTCATTCTGATTTTTTACGATGCAGAACAGTGAAGCAATGGTTTCCATAGACATGCCAGCAGGCCCATCTGAAGTTCTGGTTATTGCTGATAAACATGCCAGCCCAGCTCATATAGCAGCTGATTTACTGTCTCAGGTGTTTATTCTTCATTTAGTTGACTGTGAACTACATGTACTGAATTATTCAGTATTTTCTTTGTCCTGCACGAATAATTCCTATTCATTGAAGTATTCTATTTCTACTAGGCCACTCAGTGTTGCTTGACCTTCTATTCGTTTGCATAAGCCTTGTACTGTTTTTGGTGGATTCAGGCTGAGCATGGTCCTGACAGTCAGGTGGTGCTTGTAATTGCTGGAGATGGTGTAGATGTGGAGGCCATCGAGAAGGAAATCAGCTCGCAGTGTCAGAGTCTTCCTAGGGGAGATTTTGCTTCAAAGGCACTTGCCCATAGTTTCACTGTGTTTGCTCGTGATATGGTTGAGGTTAGCATTTGTTATCAGCTCTTTTTAGACCCTAACATACCCTTACGTAGAAAAAATTGGACACATAATATTCGTATGAAAATTTAGCGGAGAAGCAGATATGTTATTTTCGCTGCAGAATATGAGATTTGCATTCTTCAATGTGTATGTTAATTTAGGACTGAAATCTCGGTTATGATAAACCTCCAGGCCATCTCCTTTTCAAATTTGTATGCCCCAGAGCATCTGATAATGAATGTCAAAGATGCAGAGAACTGGGAGGAATTCATCGAAAATGCAGGTAATTGTGTATATTCAATTGGTATTCAAGCTTTTCACCACCTCCTATTTTTGCATGAAAAACTTTTTCTTAACAGTCAAAACCATGAAAATCCCAAATGCAGCTTGTGAAATTCTGTTGTTCGATATGAATTTCATAGAAGATCAGCTCAACTTCTGCCTAATATAACTTACTTCAACAACTTTCTCTATCTATTGCAGGTTCAATATTTTTAGGGCCTTGGACTCCCGAGAGCATGGGAGATTATGCAAGTGGGACTAATCATGTTCTCCCAACCTATGGGTATTCAAGGATGTACAGCGGAGTGTCTCTAGACTCCTTCCTCAAGTTCATAACTGTCCAATCCTTAACAGAGGAAGGATTGAAATTGCTTGGGCCTCACGTGGTAAAGATGGCTGAAGTTGAAGGACTAGAAGCTCACAAGAGAGCTGTAACGCTTAGACTCCAAGATATTGAAGCCAGGGTCCCAGTATGAAAACATGGTAAATGTCACTAAGCCCTTATTTTCTCTGTAATTCTGTCAGCTACTATCCATGATACTGAAAATAGCACCATAGAATGTAACTTAGATATCAGACCTGTAAGCTGCAGGAGACACTCTTATAGAACGATAGATTGGTTCTTAGAGATCCTGACTAAAAAAAAAGTTGTGGTCGGATCCAAAAAAGCCAATGGCAAATACCATGGGGTCTCTCTGGAGTTCAGATGGAGCTAGCTAGCTAAGCTAATATAGTCTCATACTGTCTCTCTGGAGGTCAGATGGAGCTAGCTAGCTAATATAGTCTTATACTCGTCGGTCCAAGGACAGAGCTTCTCCTCAGACCTTCACCAACCAACTCTTTGCCATTGGCATTATCTACTCCGGCGCATATAAACCGATTTACCGTGATTTACTTTCTGGATGTGGGATTATTTTATCGTCTTAAATATGGTAATTAATGTAATAAACGTAGTTGGGCGAGAATCTGGTGCTTAATTCTACAGGCCCAGCTAACATAAATAGAACGAAGATAGGCCCATGTGTATTAGTTTTTACCTAACGGTTGATTTTTGGTGCAGGGTTTTTACTGCACAGCACACTGGGAGAACTGAAAAGCTCCAACTTTTTCAATTTCTTTTGGTGATACAAGAAAAAACGAAGTCTGTTCTTTTTTTTCTTTTCTTTTTTTGTTGTTGCTGTTTTTGAAAATAGCCTGTTCTAAATTTTTGTATCATTAGTTTTCGATCTGTGAGAATGTTTCAGTTCATCAGAACCTGTCCCTTCCTCCAGATTTCATTTCATGTGCTCTCCGGATTTCAGTTAAGAAGTAAGATTTTGATTTATATCAACGGAAGGCTAACCCCTATGGGCTAGATTGAGCTGCTAAATTTGCCAAAAAGTGTTGCAAAAAAAAAGTGGTCCAACTTACTCGTAGTTCAACTAACAGCGAGATTGAAACGCTGAATCATTCAGCGCTGAAAAAGTAACCTTAGCGTTGAACAGTTCAGCGCTCACAAAAATCACACGGATCACAAACATCACAAAATTTTTTTTTATATTTTTGATCGGTAAAGAATTTGGTGCTGACGAGTTTCGAACTCAGGTCATTGGTATCATCAACCAATGACTTTACCACTGTACTACAGTGACATCGGCGAAAATTTAAAGCGCTTATCACAAAATTTGATAAGTGCTGGGCAGTGGTCTCAGCTGACGTTGACTGCTAATCTAGTTGTTAGATTAGCACTCCCATAAGACTTAGAAGGTTCCCTAACTGACATGAACTGCTAGATAAACTGCTAGATTAGAAGACCATAGGACTTGGCCTAATCCGAAACACCTTGAAAACATTAAACCTAAGAAAAAAGATAAAGAAAGATGAATCCATCCTGAATCAAATGCTTCTACAACCAGAGCAAGGATCAACAAAATTTAATTTTGACTCTAGTTAGATAAGATATGTGCCTAACTCAAATCATGTATAGTTGTTTCAAATGTGACTCAAATAACTCTAGTTAGATAAGCAACTAGTGGATGTGGATCCGCATTTCAATGATATATATTCATGTAATAAAAAGATATTAATACCAACCTTGAAATACAACACACCAAATTATATAACTCCTGAAAAGATAAGGCTAGCTGACATAAGGCTGAGCTGCAGAGAACAACTGGTTGGCTTGAATATTGTGCTGTGACGATATCTCTGTCTGTAACAGCAGAAATTGTGGGTTTAACCAACAGATAACCACATGAAATCCGGCCATTCTTACTCTGTTCTGTTTTTACGCAATAGTCGGACCAGGTCCCTACCTCAACCCAGCCAATTGGACTGGCCCCAGTGCCAGACCAGCACCGCTAAACCCATTATACAACTAATCTATTTGTTATGGTGGCGGGGATTGAACTTCCTCTTTATTGGAGTTGATGGAATACCACTGCGTTGTGCTCTTGGACCCAACTTTGTGTGAATTGAAAGAAAAACAAATTAATCAATAGACAATGTGCATGCAAGCCGGTACGTATTAATTAATGCCAAGTGACACTCTTAATTAATTAACAACTAGTGTGAAATTTAAAACAATTGAAAGACATAATCCACTTGAAAAACTTGAAAACCCTAGCACCAAATACCAATACTTGGATATGTTAGTAAAATGCAAATTGCTACCTCTTTTTGATCCACTTCTCTAGTTAAATGCAAAATTGCTGCCCAATTCTCTATGTGATGCTCCTACTATTTCTCCATTTATATCAACCGATTACGTTTCTCTTCTCCACTTCCACTTTTTAACACAACCGCTAGTACTACTTTTCCTTTCAATCGAAAGAGCTCCAATTAACTCCCAGTTTGCGTTGTTTTTTTCTTTCTCCGAGTCCAAAATGGCTTCCCCTCTCCATTTGCAAACCCATTTCTGCTTAGTTTCCTCCAAACTCCAAATGCTTGATAAAAAGAAACAGAGTCGACACTGCACGCAAAAACTCCCGTGTTTGCACCAAATGTACATTAATCTCGCCGCAGTATGATCCATCAGTGGTTGTTAGTAAGCAACCTGGATACGTTCATTACCAACCCACTATTTGGGATTACACTTTTGTGGAGTCGCAGATGTGGATTGTCATAATAAGTAACATTGTAATCTTGGATCTATCGATTGCAGATGTGTTTATTGTCTACATGGACAAAAATGGTTTTAAGGAACACCTGAGTGAGGATGTCAAGGGAATGTTGAGCTTATATGAAGCTGCGCATTTAGCTTTAGAAGGCGAAAGCATACTAGAGGAGGCCATATTATTCACAAAAACAAAGCTCGCTCAAGGGATTAACTTCAAAATCAAGTGAATCGCTCCCTAGAGATTCCATTGCATTGGAGGATGGAGAGATCAGAAGCTAGGTGGTACATCAATGAATATAAATATGGACAAGATGTGAACCATGTTTTCATGGAATTGGCAGAATTAAATTTCAATCTATACCAAGCCACGCACCAGGAAGATCTTCGAAATATGTCAAGGTATTGTTATACTTGTACCCCCATGATGCCTCTTTGTGGACACAACATCCAATAATTTACTTGTGCACACATTATTGCTATTTGGAGACAGTTTTTTTAAGTAGTTTAGTTTTAGAGATCTCCGCAACACAAAATTCTATTTTTCTGAAACAAAGTCGAGCTGCTTTTTCATGGAACACTGACTGAAGAAGAAGATCAATCATTACTTCCCTTTTCTTCATTTCTTGTCACTAAATTTGTAAACAACCCATGTTTTGATTTCTTCAAATTACTCTCTTAGGTTCTGAAATGTATTCGTCTGAGGAAATAACAAATAGATAATACTGTTTAGTTTACCATAGTTCAGTCTGGTTTTTGTTTCATTCGAATTTTACAATTTAGAGTTTCAATTGAATCCACTACACCAGTTATGAATTGGAACCAGTTGAATTTCAGTTGGATGTCATTCTTAGTTGTAGTGTAGAAAGATTATGTTTGTGAACATTACCAGTTTGTGTTAATGTCAAAGAGAATACATCGTTTAAATTTTAGTTTGTGAACTCATTTTTAATTTCAATATCTTATTTTCAATTTTTGATTCGGTTAATTCATGGATGGATTTTGTGTGTCAATGCCATCTCTTATAATTGGACCACTTTTTTTCTATTGGTTCTTAATTGGAGATTCGATGATAGTGACCAGATGATGAGAATCACAAGTGATACTTTGTTGCATTATCTGTATCGTTGTTAATTTTCCCATTTTCGTAGATTTATTGTTGTTATTCAGGGCAGAGATCCCTTGTTTCATCCCTGTGTATTACACTTCCCGCTCCTACTTCTTTATTATTGTTGTTGTTTTGGGTAGGACAATTGCTCAAATTGTGACTGCTGCAGCTGGGAAAGCGCATTTGGCATGTGGAGATTCCGTTACAAAATTCATGATTCTTCGTTTGCTATAGTATTAGATGGCTAGGCTTCTAGGAAGTTGATTTTTAGTCCATATTCAATCAGAACGCTACATTTTTCTCACATCTTATATCAGAAGTAGGTATGGCTTATGTTGTTTTTGTTTCTTTTCCCGAGTTATGAGTAGATAAGAACAAAATTGCAATATCGGCATGGCATACAGAAAACACAATCCATCAGTACTTATGGCTTGCTTGTAAACTTGAATGTGGTGTTTTCTTCTATTTGTTCTTTCCAATTCTTTAAACTTCAAATGTAACATAATGGTTATTTTCTAGATCAAGGGTGATTAGATAAAACTCGGTGCTGCTGTTATCGACGTTGGGACGAATGCTGTGGCTGACCCAAGTCATAGGAAAGTTACAGGCCATCGGGCGATTTGGATTTTAACCAAGTATGTAAGGTAGCTGGATGGGTAACTCCAGTTCCTGGAGGTGCCAAGCGTAAGATGGAGCAGTAAACCCCCGTATGTGGCTCCATTTCCCATTTGGTTAGTATTTTGCTATATGTATGTTTTGTTGATAGCTACAAGTATGATTGACAACTTGCTTTGGTGGAGAAATAAGTCTGAAATTTGGAAGATATATTACCATTGATGAATATATTTTGCATTTACAACAATGTGACGGCACGGGTAATCCATTAGTGACTCCTAGAAGCAAAAAAAGTTAAACTTTTTATGTACCCAATGAATCATTTGCAACTTTGAATCTGACTCAAGTACCTCTTCGACGTTTGAGCCGATTAACGAGTGAGATGCGAGATAGCACTAAAATGAAAAAATAAAATAAAAAATGACCTTACATCTGACTTGGGCTGATTAAGATTTGATGCCGAGTCAGATCATCTCTGTCAGGTGCATATCAGGTGAGTTTTGTTAATGCAGGTAGTTGTGTTTGTTTTAGAGATCTCCCCAGTGATAGAGATAGGACAATGTGTATACTGAAACTTTCCCTCAAAGGTGTTTGTCAATTTGACCCACTGGTGGCAAACCTGTTTTTTAATGCTGGGAAATTTCAAATTTGGAAGTTTTACGTCTCATAACATATCTCGTTGGTTATTGTTACAGAATCGAAAAATAAAACAATAAGGTGTGCAATGAAATCTTATAATTGTCGGAGTTGTCAAACGCTGAGGTTGAAAGTTTAGGCTCACCATCGTGTTGATTTCTCTTTCATTTTTCGTATGGTAAGGTTCTATGTTTTCTTTTAGCTTCCATTTTAATGAATGAATGTGATATATAGTTTAACACATTTTTCTGTAGGTGGAGAAATTTTTGGACCTGGAAATCAATATGTCACCGCTGCAAAAATGATTCTCCAGGTATTTTTATCATATCCTCCCTTTAAGCACTGTGAATTTCCATTACCGTTTTAGTGCTGCTGCTTTTTTTTATACCAAACCAAACTTTCTTGTCTTCACGTTCTAAATGATCTGTATCTATGTCCAATTCGTATTACTGTTGCTTGAAGATTAGATGCACCTCTCACATTCTTATTTTCGTCGATGCAGAACAGTGAAGCGATGGTTTCGAAAGACAGCCTGCAGGGCCATCTGGAGTTCTGGTTATCGCTGATAAACGTGCCAGCCATGTTTATATATTATAGCAGCTGATTTACTCTCTCAGGTATTTATTGATAAGTTTAGTTTCGAATTTCTCATTTAGTTGGTGCTGCGAACTTAATGTTTTGCCAACTTAATTTTCTCATTGTCCTTCTCAATCAAATACTGTCCAACAGTAATCTATTTATGTTAGGCAGTTTAGTGTTGCTTGATCTTGTTATTTATTCATTTATTTGTGTAGGCCTTATATTGTTTTTGGTCGTTTCAGGCAGAGCATGACAGTCGTCAGGTTGTGCTTGTAATTGCTGGAGATGGTGTAGATGTGGAGGCCGTCGAGAAAGAAATCAGTACCCAATGTCAGAGCCTCCCATGGGAGATTTTGTTTCAAAAGCACTTGCCCATAGTTTCACTGTGTTCGCCCGTGATATGGTTAAGGTTAGCATTTATTATCAGCTCGTGTTAGATCGTAACGTACCCTTAAGTAGAACAAACTGAGATTTGCATTCTTCAATGTGTATGTTATTTTAAGACTAAAAATTCGGTTATATTAAACCTCCAGGCCATTCCTTTTCCAATTTGTATGCCCCAGAGCATCTGATAATGAATGCCAAAGATGCAGAGAACTGGGATGCATTTTTAATGCCCCAATCCCATTTTTGATGATGCACGCATCAGAGGCGATGCTGCAGTTACAGAGTTGGTGCTTCTTTGATTCTTCTTTATATTGTGTGCGTCTCTCTCATTTGTAAACGCTAATTGCTATTTCCTTTTTCTTTGCTTAAGCTGGAGTCTAACATGTGTAATCAGGAATTTATCAGGCTGTTTGTTCATTTTGTAGCTATACAACGCGGTTTGACAAAGTATCCCTGGATAAAATCATTGAACGAGTTGCTGATCTTCCTGATCCCCAGGTAGGCCAAATATCTATTTTATCTAAATAATAAGACTACCGTTAGGCATTTTCTTTTGGTGCGGGCGCAGCTTGATCCAGCTGTAAAAGAAGCTTTTGATGTTGCGTAAGATAACTTATTGATTTTCTCTTTAGCTAGAATTGGAATAGTTTACTCCGATCCATAGAGCCCTGAAGACCCCCGTTCATTTTCTCCGTAAGATAACCCCATGGTATTTGCCATTTGGGGTTCTCCCATCCATGGTATTTGTTTATACTGCAGTTTCACCTTCAACAGCTCTCACGGTCTTTTGTTTTGACAGTTTCACCTTCCCTGGTGGTGCGTAAGCCTTTTTCTGGTGCTTGCAGGTTGTGCTTTAGACCTTGGAATGCTGACTAAAAAGGAAGAAAAAAAATTACCAATGGCGAATACAAGTAAGCAACTCTATGGAGATTAGAGCTAATCTCATACTCGTCTATGAACCGAGCTTCCCCTCAGACCCACCAACCAACTCTTCGCCATTGGCACTATGTACCCCAGCCGGAATTCCTTATAAACCGAGTAACCTTGATTTACAGTTCCGATGTGGGATTATTAATATATGGTAACTGAACAATTTTAATCGTACTTATCTATTCGGGCCATATTTTGGTACGGGCCTTGTATTCACGGCCCTCTCTTATTTATTTTACGGGCCCAGTTAACATAACTTGGACCGGGCCCCGGATATTGGTTCCTCCTATTTATTTATTTTTACCAAACTGTTACCTTGTCAGGTACAGGTTCTTTTGAAAGCTCTCGATTCTTGGTGATAAAAGAAGATCGAAATTTGTTCTAGTTTTGTTTTTCTTTTTGAAAAGAATGTGTACTAGGTTTTTAACTAGTCATTGGATCATTAGTTTGGAACTGTGCTGCTTTACGAGAACGTACTAAGTTTTTTTTTTTTTTTCATAACTCCGCAGTCCACAGATTCTCTAACACAAAATTGGTCGATTAACTTAATAACAACAATTTCTGGGTAAAAAAGACATGTAAAATTTGATACTGTTTAAATGGATGAGAATGTAAAAATAACCAGGATGTAAACAGTTCCATACTACCCATTTTTAATTTTTTTTTTTTTATTTTTAGTTACATCATGATGCATCTTGTTATTGCGTCTGATTCAAAAAATTATTAAATAGTACTACCTTCGTTTTTGGAAAAGTGTTATTTTCGTATTTTTTTTCAATTTGACCTAAATTGAAAAAAGAGAAAGTAATACTTTTCCAAAATCGGAAGGAGTAGATATAAAAAAGAAGGATCCGACTTGTCTCCAGTCAGACGTTGAGTCAGATCCCAAACGAGTCAGATTAAACCTACATCAGAGTGCAATCCACGTCAGGTGCAAATATGGTGAGTGAGTGAGTGAGTGTGGGCAGTTGATAACATTAATGCAAGTAGTTTGGTTTTATCTGGTGCAGATAAATAAACAACCTAAATTCAGCAACTTTGTTTAGAGATCTCCGCAATCGTTTCATCTTACGGTTGTAAATCTCCTTGATTCATTAAATAAAGCAAAACCCATATTCAATTCAGATCACTTTGGGTGGAACACAAAGTTCTGTTTTTCTTCTTGACCTTCTTCTTTCCAAAACAAAGTCAAGCTTTTTAATGGAACCCTGAACTAAAAGGTAGAATAGAATACCAAACCCAACCCAACCCAGACTTAGACTTGTAAGAAAGAAAGAAAGAATAACATCATTACCTCCTTTTCCTTCAATTCTTCTAAGATTTCAGATAAAGAAAATCCTCTGTTTTCTCTATATTTCGTGGCTGAGCCAAGAAAAGCCTTCTGTATTTCATCATCATCATCATTTGAGGAAATTAGGAGATGAATCTGAAGCTATTATTCAATCCAACAAGACCCCATGTTTCAGATTTTAAGGTTAGTGGTGAAATCTCTTCTTTCTTATTGATTTTAAGTGGTTCTCTTGAAAATGTTTGGATCTTTATTATTCTTGTTATTATTATCATTTTCAAATGTTGATTATTAAGGATGATGAGATTGGTGATAATTAATCAGAATACAACTTGGGTTTGTTCTTAATTGACAATCTTATTAGAAGGATTTAGAATTGTTTTAAAAAAAAAAAGGATGAAAAATGCTGTGTCTTGTTTCTAATTTTGAGCCTATGGCTGTTGTGTTTCTAATTTCAATTTTCCTGGGGCAAGTCAGTGTATTGTGTTTGTCTTAGATTAGTGGGGTTGCATGAATCTTGAATTTGATTAGTTTATTGCAAGGGGCAGTGTTAATTCAGCTTCAATTGAAGCTTTCTTGATGCTGAATGAGGTTATGGTGCGTGCTTATGTTTATGTAATTGGAGATGTGTTCAATGTAAGCTAAAGATTAACTAGGTATCAAGGGTTGCTGAAGATAGATATTGTGCAGGATTTATTTGGTTTTGTGAAGTCGAAGGTCTTTGCTTATTATGATTGGTTTCTAGTTGTTTTTTCGGGTGGTTTCCTATTTGAGAGATACTAGCAAAGCGAACTTAGTCGTATTTTTAAGTTAATTCTAAGCATTTGAGAATTGAACTTTGCTCGAGCATTGGGTATCTGCGAATTTGGTGGTCCTTGCTTGTGGTTAGTAGGTTGTACTGATTGATGTCCACATTTTCGATACGTTTATTGCATCATTGAAACCTTTACGAATCTATGCAGATGATCAAGGCTAACATGGACTCCCATGGAACAAAAGATGCCGGTGGATTTTGTTTGTGATCATTCAATTCGCACATTCCATAAGAGTTCTGTCACATGGCTGGACGAACTCCCCGCTTCACATCAAGACGGCCTCCCTCTAAGTCTCTCCTTATTCTAGTCCTTTTTCTTCTTATCCCTGTCTGTGTCATCACAATCTTTACTCATGGACAGAAAATTTCATACTTTTTTCGGCCACTTTGGGATGTTGCTCCAGCCCCTTTCAACCATATCCCTCATTACTATGCTGAGAACGTGTCAATGTACCAGCTCTGCGCCCTCCATGGCTGGTCTCTTCGTTCTGAACCTCGTCGAATCTTTGATGCTGTAATCTTCAGTCATGAGCTTGATTTATTGGAACTGAGATGGCATGAGCTGGACCCTTACATCACTAAATACATCATTCTTGAGGCAAACACCACCTTCACTGGAATTCCAAAACCTCTATTCTTTACCCAAAACCTTGAGAGGTTCGAGTTTGCGGAGGAAAAGATTGTTCACAATGTCTTCTCTGGTCGAAGAGCCGTTCGTGGGGTTTATGAAGATCCATTTCTTCTAGAATCTGAACAACGTGTAGCCATGAATAGATTAATTCAGCGTTCAGGGATCTCTATTGGTGACATTCTTATAATGTCGGATACAGATGAAATTCCGAGCCCCAACACAATAAAACTGTTACAATGGTGTGATGGTATACCGCCGGTGATGCACCTCCAACTCAAACACTTCATGTATTCCTTTGAGTTCCCAGTAGATTACAGCAGTTGGCGTGCCACAGCTCATGTATACGGGCCTAGAACACGTTACCGGCATTCTCGCCAGTCAGATTACCTTCTCTCCGATGCAGGCTGGCACTGCAGTTTTTGCTTTCGAAGGCTTCAAGATTTTGTGTTCAAGATGACTGGATATAGTCATGCAGATCGTGTGCGGAAACAAGACTTTCTTAACTATTCGAGAATTCAAAAAATTATCTGCCAGGGGAATGATCTGTTCGACATGTTACCAGAAGAGTACAGCTTCAAGGAGTTGATTAAGAAGATGGGTTCAATTCCTAAGTCAGCTTCTGCAGTTCACCTCCCTGCTTACTTGTTGAACAATGCTGACAAGTTCAAGTTCTTTCTCCCTGGAGGTTGTTTGCGGCTCGAATGAAAGAGCTAGGTTAGTGTACTACTGTCCATATAGGAAAATCTAAAAACAGTGTAGTTTGTTACAAATATTGATTTTTATAGAATTGAAATGAAATGATCATGTTAGAAATGTTTTGTGGTAGTATAGACAGATAGATTCATATACCTTTTGTAGAATTCAGAGGCTGGATTGCCCTGGTTTTGTTTTTGTAATGTAGATTTCGAGGTCTTAGGTTAGTGTGGATATCAGATACTTCTGAAAATGCAATAGTCTGTTGTTATGTGTTGCAGTAGTTCTGTTATATCGTTTCAACTAAAAACTTGCAGAGGCCGAAAGCTTTTAAGGCCTGAAGCGTATCCAGTTACTAAGCACATATTGAGTTACAAGGTAAAATTTAATTCACAGTGGCAGATTTTGGGTTACTGACGTATTGTCATACCATTTAGTAGGTAAAAATCATTTGCTCATTAGAATGAACTCGACTGAATATCACCAGTGTTTCCGATGAAGCCGGTTTTTCGGGTCTTGGACTTTCAGACAGAATTGCGCATAGCTAGAACCGTTATTTTTATGTACCACAAGATCAAATACAGTCCCCGAAGATTCAACTTCCGGCAATAAAATCTGAGTGGTCCAAGAAGAACCCATTCCAGTGAAAAAAAGATCTTAGCAAGGTTGGATTGTTTTACAGGTTTGCACGGCCATAAATCTTTCTTTCTTTCTTTCAAGATATAGTTTCACTATTGTTTGTAAAGATAACGAAATCGGAATCTCTCCATTATTTAGCACCGAAAGAAAAATAAAAAGATAAGCTAAAGAGCCTAAGGCTAAAGTCCTATGGGCTAGATTGAGCTGCTAGATTGGCAGTTAAGTGTTGCAATTCAAAAAAAAAGTGTGGCCTAAAAGTTAACACTACTTCTCTCTTCTAGCAAGTGCCCGCAGTTCAACTAGCAGCAAGAAATGACCGTTCAACGCTAACAAAAATCACACGGATCATAAAATTTAATCTGACGTCTGAAATTTAAAGCGCTGAACCAAATAGCGTTGAACCAAACAGCGCTGGGCTGACGTGGACTACTAATCTAACTGCTAGATTAGAAAACCGTAGGACTTAGCCTAGGACAGAACAAACTACCAGTACAAAGAAGCTCTTTTTCTGTTTCTGGGTGTATTTATTATATTCTGACGAGTGACAAGCCATAACAATCTCACCTGTGTGGCTGTGATCCACTATATGTGGTGGTGGGGGTCTTCACTCGGAAGCACCAACATTTATTATTGTCCTTTTGATGGTAATAGAATAAAAACGTCATCTGATCTAAGAGAAACAAATAACATGTTACAGGAATTTCTGAGAGTTATCACAAGCCGAATGCAAAGAGACACAAATCATTTACCGACCATGAAGATAGCCGACCAACAAAAAAAGCAAACCCTGCCTGGACCCTCAACACAAAGAAGGAAGGAAAGACACTGATTCACTCGATCACAATCTCAACAACATAAACCATCACCACCAGACACTCAGCAGCAGAGACTTGTTTTGACTCTAAATATCCGCTGCACTACTCTCCAACTCCAGCAACTACTACTCCTTGATTGGACTTGCGGTTGCTATTAGTTTCAGTTATTACAGGTAATAATAAATGATCCATCTCATCTTCTTCTTCTTCTTCATGTGTCTTTCTCAGTGATGATTCAATCTTTGACTTGGTTTTTCTTCTATGAATTCATGATATATGCTTCTTGTTTGATTACTACTACTACTACTACTACTACAATATAAGACAATTAATTAAACTTGAGATTTGGAGACAGCGTCAGTCAGTAGTACACAAATCAGTTCATAATCTTAAGGTTGGTTTCTTTCATGAATTCTAGCAGCTAGCTGGTTTCATTAAATTTCCAGTTGATTCATTTCACGACTGTGTCAGTTTTATTGTTTGTATTGATTTATTAGGATCAGCAGAGCAACCAGATTTCAGAACTGTATCACTGATCAGAAGAAGCCTTGTTTTTGATCCCAGACCGTAAATTAAATTTCGATCTGGTTTTTCTCTTTCTCTTCTACTTTTGTTTGCTTTCCACAGAATTCAAGAAAAAGATTCATCTGGTCTGGTGCCAGTCAACCAGTGTCTCGGGCCTAGCTTTTCATTTTCTTTCTTTTGGTGGTGGGGTGCCTTCTGCCGTTACCGTTACTTATGTGTAACTGTTTTTCTTTTCTTTCTTTTTTTGTTGGCTGTCACCATGAAAGTGACCTCCGGTGACTGACTGTTTATTAAAAGACTACTAACTCCTTTTCTTCCGGCTCGGAGGATCTTAATTTCAGAAGAAAATAAATCCAAGTCAAAAGTGTGCAGCATTCATGTCTTCTTCTGCTCCAACAAATTCATCACCATCATCTCTTCCTCAGCAAAGGTAATTTTAACAATCTCTCAAAAGACTCAAACTCATTTGTTGACCACTGCTGAATTAGTGCATAATCAGAAGAAAAAAATTGGGATGTGGGTAATTTTGTCAGGTTATTGGGGAAGGTGGCTATAGTAACTGGTGGTGCTTCAGGCATAGGTGAGGCTATTGTCAGGCTCTTTCACCAGCACGGTGCAAAAGTATGCATTGTCGATGTTCAAGACCAGCTTGGCAATCGCCTATCCCAATCTCTCGGCGATGAAGATAATGTATGTTTCTTCCATGGGGATGTCACAATCGAGGACCAGATATCTAAAGCTATTGATTTCGTGGTGGCCAAATTTGGAGCACTTGATATTATGGTTAATAATGCAGGAATAACGGGTGCTCCTGCTTGTGATATTCGCCAAGTGGACTTGGAAGAATTTGAGAAGGTTTTCGATGTGAATGTTAAGGGTGTTTTCATTGGGATGAAGCACGCGGCACGCGCAATGATCCCAAGGGCCGGGGGTTCGATTGTTTCTCTATGCAGTATTGCCAGTAATGTTGCAGGTGTAGGTCCACATGCATATACTGGGTCCAAACACGCAGTCGTGGGGATAACTAAGAATGTTGCAGCCGAGCTCGGTGGGCATGGGATACGCGTCAATTGCGTGTCTCCTTATGCAGTAGCTACGAATTTGGCATTGGCGCATTTGCCAGCACAAGAGAGGACAGAGGAAGCGTTTGATGGATTCCGCGCTTTTGTGGGTAAGAATGCTAATCTGAGAGGGGTGGAGTTGACTGTCAATGATGTAGCTGATGCTGTTCTGTACTTGGGCAGCGACGAGTCTAGGTATATCAGTGGGGTTAATTTGATTGTTGATGGAGGTTTTTCGTGTGTGAATCATTCATTGGGTGTATTCAGATAAATTGGTATCAGGGTGAATTAGGCAGGGAGTTGTTGTAATTTCTATAAATTGGTGTTGGCCTGGGAATGAAACTGGATTGCTGCAGTTCTGAATCTAATTTCTTTCTCATTTTTTTTGGAGCTTTTAGCATAATTCATGTTAAGTTGGACGCGAAACGATATCAGTTAGTACAGTTAGTATCAGTCTGTTTCGGATTTTACCAAGGACTTCCTTTGCAAATTTGTGAAAGGCGTACAAGGCGCTCGCCTAGGCGCATGGGGCGTGCAGGGGTGCCTAGTTAATAAAACGCCCAAGGCGCCGAAATCCTGAGATACTACTTTTTATTTTATTTTTCTGGTCGCTTTGGGCGCCTTAGGAGCACCTAGGCGCTAGGCGAAGCAAAGGGCTCGGGGCCTCGCCTAGCGCCTCACACAACATAGCTCCTTTGACGGTTCACCGGAAACCTCTCAGAATTTAGCAAAAGTTACAGAATCCAGAAGACCAAAATTTTCAATCTTGCAGAAATAATTTCACATTTTTATGATTTCTTCCCAAATAATTAAATTGTTATATACACAAAGAAACAGGAACACAAATGAAACTTTTACCTCAAATGCAGAGGAAATAAACTTGAATCAAATATGTCTTCAGTGATGAATTGTTACTCGGGCGGCCGTAAACAACCACCTGGTAAAAGAAATCTAAACTTATCTGCATTATTCAACAGGTAACCAGGAAGATAAACAGCAGAATGCGACTTTGGAATAGAACCCATCTTCTTAATCAATTCATGAAAAGTATATTCTTCCGGTAACATATCAAACAAATCATTTCCTTGACAAATAATCTTCTGAATTCTATCAAAATCAAGAAAATCCGGCCGCCTTACACGGTCCGCATGACTATATGCAATCATCTTGAAAACAAATTCTGAAATTCGTCTAAAACAAAAACTACAATGCCAACCTGCATCAGAGAGTATAACATCTGCCTGACGTGAATGGCGGTAATATGTTCCTGGTCCATATACATGAGCTGTGGCACGCCAACTGCTGAAATCGACAGGGAACTCGAATGAGTACATGAAGTGCTTCAATTCCAGGTGCATTACGGGTGGTATACCATCACACCATTGCAATAATTTCATGGTGTGTGCACTTGGAATCTCATCTGTATCCGCCATTATAAGTAGATCACCATCAGTAATCCCTGCATTCTGCAACAAATAATTCATAGCTCCACGTTGTGCGGATTCTAACACAAATGGGTCTTCACGAACCCCAGGAACAGCTTTCGGACCCATGAAAACACTATGAACGACCTTTTTCCTGGCGAATTTAAATCTATCTAGATTTTCAGCAAAGAAGAGAGGCTTAGGAATTCCAGTGAAAGTAGTATTAGATTCAAGAATGACAAATTTGGTGACATACGGGTAGAGTTCTTTCCATCTCAGTTCTAACAAGTCAAGTTCATGACTAAAGATTATAGCATCAAAGATACGACGAGGCTTGGAACGAATTGACCAACCATGGAGCTTGCAGAGCTGGTTTATCGACACATCCTCAGCATAGTAATGAGGCATATGAGTAAACGGTGGAGGTGGGTTGTCCCAGAGCGGGCGAAAGAAGTAAGAAATGTTCTGGCCATGAGTATAGATTGTGAGCACACAAATGGGTGTAACAATGAGAAGGAAGAGAATAAAGAGAAACTTAGTGGGAGGCGCTCGTCTTAACCGGGGCCTGGAGCATCGTCCAGCAGCCATTCTAAGGCGAATTCTTTGAGTAAAATGATTAGCAATCGACATGTCTGGTTTCGGCCAAGTTCACCTACTCCCTCTTGCTCATCTGCAATTAAGATTAGGATTAGTGTAAGAAAAATGCCATTGTTTCTGACTATGACAAGCTTGGCAGTTACAGCCCTATGTTGGCACAAAGGCTAATCTTAGTGCACTTGGGACCTCACATTTTCATTATCTATTCTCACACCTCATGTACACTTATTTCTGCTGGATTAGATAAAACCCCAAAAGCTCAACTTTTATCTTGATTTGCTCATCATCTAAATCTAAATCAAGATAAAAAGAACATTAAGTAATCTAAAGATTCTAAAGTTCTACTGCATTTAGCTAGAATTGGACCTACCAAAACAGCGCAAAAAAGGTGTAACAATAGTAGAAGATAGAATGGGTGCCCATGATTCTTGATTAGATCCAAAACAAAAGCTCAAAATCATAACCCCAGATGCTCAAAAATCTAGAGTAAGCAGTAACACAAAATGGGTCTATGATTCTTGAGATAATTAGATTTTTGAAGAACTCAATCAAAAAAAAAAAAAAAAAAAAGTCAACTGTGATTGAAAACTTGATCAAATTTCAGGTACAGAGATGAGAAATACTGACCTTTTTATGTTGAGATTGTGCAAGAGTGAAAATCAAAGGAGATCCAAGTATGATTAAGTAATCATAGCCCAATTAGCAGCTCTATGAATCATCATCTTCATCCTTCATTTTTCTGATTATTCTTTTGAGCTGTAAGTTTGAACATTTCTCAGCTGCTTGACAGACCAAGGTGTCAGGAGCTTAGTAAATTTCCCAGGGAGAAGGAGGAAATGAAAATCTAGAAATGGATTCAGAAATTAAGAACAAGTCTTCTTCTTCTTCTTCTTCTTCTAACTCTTGTGTCATGATGAAGACTAGTCGTAATAAGTAGCCTGTGATTGATTAGTAAGACAAATAAAAAAACAAGTTGTAATAATAAAACGAGTTTAACAATGATGCGGAAATCCAGATCCGGGCACATTCTCATGATATTGACTGAGATTCCAGTTAGACGTACACATGACTGATAAGAGTTCATGGGGCTGTAAATCAGCTTCATATAGCTCCAATTCTAGCTACAAAAATCTACCCAAATCACACTAGACACTAGTAGTACAAGTGGTTGGAAGCTACCGAATAAAAGAGTGGTTCTGGACACTAGAATCAGGATGGAAGCTAGGAGATACTGAATAAATGAGTGGTTCTGGACAGACCGTCCGATTGAACCACTCAAAAACCGTATAGACACAAGGAAAATGGGTTAAGTTGGGTCCCGTTCCTCTGGGAAAAACAGGGGTGTCCGCTTTTGGGTGATTTGTGTCTATACGGTTTTTAGGTAGTCTGAAATATGTGGTCTGTATGGAATTTCTAGTGTGATCAGATTCAGTTCGATATAATTAAACCTCAAACGGATCTTTAGTTTGATCGGATATGTGGTATTGTGTTTTTTCTTATGGGAGATTGAATCTATAAGAGAGATGTCGAATATTTCGGTATGTGCTCGATTTAGACCATTAAATTCTAAAGAAAAACGAGAATCTGGTGATAAGATCTGTATACACAACCTAGATCATGAACTTTTGTTCTCAAGGTTTTTTTATTTCAAATCGTTGATTCGTCGTTTTTTTTTCCTTACACTTCCGATTCTTTATTTATATATTAGAATTGTGTTAATACTGTGTTTGATTTAATTCTTGTGTGATTTGGTTATTAGAATGAAAAGGAAGGAGAATTCACTTTCTTTTCCTATAAAGTGTTTTATCAAGAATCGCAAATGTATTGTGACAGACCGGAAAATTATGTCAGCGCGCCTGGGCGCACAGGCCATAACTTCCCCGATGTGCCATAATGATGCTACAATCTGGGGCTTTAAATTAGAAAAATGCACGTCCATTTTCCCTTGCAAACATGCTCGTGGAGCATGATGCAACTAACTTAACTTCCACGCCGTTACAACTTACCCTTGTTCTGCAAAGGGTATAAAGCCATTGAGGCTAGTGACGATGCATTGTTTCATGCTTCACTGGCTCCCAAGTCCTTCCTTAGGCATAAGACATGTCTTGAACTTACGCATAGGCCATTGTAGGCCTAATTCCAACTCTTTACTTAGCTTAGGCATTGCTGAAAACGTGCACTTGTCTTGCTCATTCCAAGAGTGCATCAATTAGGCTCATGCCGTACTTTTCTTAGGCTTATGCAAGCTTCGCTAACTTGCATATTAACGCAGCTTACTTTCCAGGCTATGCCCAATGCGTCATTGGTACATGCCTACATCGAACGCCTTGATAGGAAGTATGAGCATCCAAGGAATGGAATGCAACTTGCCTCATCAAGTTTGACCACAATCATCTCTTGCATCGAACTACCGATCCAGATGATATGAGAGGCCAATATGTGGCAATCATCTCTCAATTAGATGATATGAGCGACAGAGTGTTGGATCGGCAATGCTGCAACTCATTGCGGATGCCTACGAACCCTTCCATATTGTAAAGGGATCAAGCACTGACCGTAGTTCATCCTCGAAGGGACAGCAACTTAAGCCAAACTCGTTTGCAAGGTCGTGGTCAAGCAATAATGGTAATGGCATAGTTCGTATTAGTTGTTCCGTCAAAATACACTAAGGTTGCGCATTATCGGGGTCCGCGACATGGCATAGTGATGCGTAAGTAACAAATGCACTATTTGCAAGGCTTACGCATCATTTATACTCTTTCGGCTAAGCTATGAAGCTTACTTGGTGCATAGTATGCATATGCACCTTCAACCAACTACCCCTCCATATATATGTTTACTTGACATTTCTAAAACTTCGAAAATGGGAGTGGATTGACATTCACCAAGTACCATTTTCCAGGTGCTTGCTTCACTATTTATGGTCGTTTCCATGTATTCTTGAATAACCGGCAATGATTGTTGAGTTTTCGTTCTGTAATGCACAATGATTGCGCTACACTCGTTCTGGCTTTGCACAATGATTTCGTAACACTTGTTCTGGCTATTGCATAATGATTGCGCAACACTTACTCTGCCAGCTCGCTCTGGCATATTGCACTGTGCAATATTGGCACTAGGCCAATGTTCCCTTTACTAAGCGACAGAAGCTTTGAATGAAGCTTCATTCCATGCCATGGCGCATCTTTGCGCATGCGCCATGTTAAAAATACGGGGTGTTATATGTATATGAGCTACAAAAAAGTCGTCTATATGTTGAGAAACTTTTCAACTATGTGGACAGGCACAAAATTCCTACGGAGATACTGAAACAATGAATGCCCAGCAAGTTAAAGAAATTGATGGAAGATGTAATAGTTATTGTTACTTTAATATAAATTCAATTGTTATTTATTTGAATAAAATGTAATTTTCGGTTTCAAATGAAATGTCTTTACCGCTAGCGGCTTAGACTACGCCGCCTGGTCTTATGTTACCAATATTGGTCTTCTCTGATTAAATGGTAGTGCTAACAAAAATCTAATTAAATATAAAACCGGTTTGGATTTGAACATTCATTCTAAAATAGTTTTTCATTAATAAAATAAAAAAAAACCAATTACATCTGTAAACTACAGATTTTCCTGACCATTAAAGATCCATACCGCCGTTCTTCGATCAAGAGTGGTATTCAACAAAATAGATAACTCACTGGTTTGAGTCTCAGTACTGTGTGAGTAAAATCAGAAGAATCATCTCCATAACCATGAAAAATAACTTCAGTGGGTAAAATATTGATGCAGTTGAGGCAATTAGGGTATAAAGAGTACATTACCGAGATGCTTCAATGTTCAAGCCACCACGACCAAGAGTTTGTAGATGAGTTGTTTCCATATCAAAGCCTCCATATTCATCGGGTGCTAGTTCAGTCTCTTGCACGATATTTGAGGTAAAGCGATGACTTTCACGACTTTCAGACTTCTTTGACTTCCATGGGTTGAACCTCCATCACCAAAAGTTGAACTTGAAAAGACGAGGGTACCCAAATATACCTCAATCTAAAACTTTTCCACTTATAAGTCCTCTTACCGAAAGTGATTGTTTATGGACTGAGTCGAGACAATACAACGAATCAGTATTCACACTTTGTGTGATCGTCCATGGATACGAGATCGAGACAATACAACAATCAAAGTGTGATTACTTGATAATAGGTTCGGACTTAACCAAACTCTATAGGATCACTATCAAGTAATACGAAGTTAACGTTTGTGTAATTTACTTTAAATTTATAATAACAACAATTATAATTGCGGAAAACAAAAGTAAATGACACAGCAAGATTTTGTTAACGAGGAAACCGCAAATGCAGAAAAACCCCGGGACCTAGTCCAGAATTGAATACTCTCAGAATTAAGCCGCTATACAAAATCACACCAACTTCGTATAGTTGAGACCAAGCAACTAAAACTATAGTTCACCTAGTTTCTTCAGTATCCCTGCACTTCCGACATTCAATAAGTGCACGCACTGGAACAATTCCTTTGGTTCGTATTCCAAACAGTAAAGGAACAATAAATCTGTTCGGTAACAACTCTATTCAATGATATGAGTTAGACAAAGGCTCTTCTGTTTAATCCAATAAACTCCTTTGTCGGGTTTAGATCAATCTAATTAACAACTACCAAAGTAATTGACATTAGATTTTGCAATCAATAATAGGATTTACCAAGATACTAAATACTAATGCCGATCTACGCAACTAATCAATCAAATCTATCAAAGATAAACCGATTATAGTTGGATCCTAGCCGATCAAGTTTTGTGCACACCAAAGATTATGAAACCCAATAAGAAATCTTCTTCATCTTCAAATCTTCAATACACACTTGCACACCACAACTTGAATCTCTTGTGATCAATCACGCACAGAATGGAGTCTGTTAACAATGGATTATCACAAGATGTCTTTAGATCTACAAACAGTTTTAAAGATCCCGTCGACACTTCGATCTTGTTTGAGTGAATCTTATATCAGAAGAGTAGATTCTCAAGAATAAACAAACTAGGTGCAATCAAAGTTCAACAACCATTAGTCAATCAAATCAAATCGAAAACTAATAATACTGCAATTATCTAGTTTCCCACCAACGGTACTCGTAGAGCTTCTTGATCCCAAAGAAGTCTTTAAACGAGCGGTCGTAAGAGATTTCGCCTATTTAGGGTACTTTCCTCTCCGAATAGATGGGTCCACCAGTAACAACACAACAAGGTAGTTTTGCTGGCTCTTAGGATAGTTTGCTCGAAATGCAAACTTGGGTATTTATAGACAAGGAAGTTTGGACACCAAGGAATTTCCAAAACCGAAATATTCTTAAGATATGCAATATATTTCTAAATCGGTTTTCATAATTCCTAGAAATGCTCTATCCAAAAATAACCGAAATCCTACTAGAAAATCTCCAATTAGTAAATGCACTTTACCAATTTTTATTTTCCAGAGATATGCATTTTAATTGTTGGTAATCAAAAGCATATAAAATTAACAACCTTAATTTAAAGATTCTCAACTTATTTCGGTCCGGGATCTCATTAAGTTATTAAGGAATATCTTTGAACAATAAACGATAAGAGTTACTGAACATGTTCAAAGTATGTTGACATCTTATTTCTTTGTAAATCTATTTACAATCTTGGAACCGATTATACCACACTTCCAAACAAGTTTAGAACTGGTTCATCTGATTTCCAAGAACTATGTGATTGATCAAATATCAATACACTAATCATGGGTTTACGGTTTTACCAAACACAAGGATCGGTTCTACCTTAATATGGTTACTGTGACCGGTTACATCAGTTACCAGGATCGGTTACGTCAATTACCAGGACCGGTTACCATATTCTCATGGTATTACTTGTGATCGGTCACACCAATTACCAGGACCGGTTACACCAATTACAAGGATCGATTACACACTCTTTTGTGATCGGTCACACCAATTACTAGGATCGGTAACACCAATTACAAATATCGATCATACCATCTTTGGTGATTACTTAGGATCGGTTACACTAATAAAAGTCATACCAATACATAAGTCAGGCATTGTGACTAGTTTTACCAAGGTACATAACAAGTTATGATCGGTTCTACTAACTCACACATATTAGTAATCCAAAGATATGCAATGAATAACAATACCAATAAGCCTAGAGATTTCCCTTTCGATTCATAAAACAAGTTCATGAATGTACTTCCTTTAAACGAATGCAAACATTGTTTCCTGGGACGAAATCTTCACCCATACCCATACACATAATCACAATAGCATTCATACGAAGTTCCAAAGATAAGCGTTATACTTCGTATTCTAATTCCTTAATACTATGTCTACTAGAGTATAATCATTCACAGCTTTGCAGTTATGTTTTGAATATAGCACGACTTGAAAGATACGTTGGGAATGAAACAGTTCAAGTCAAAATATTACTAACCTCAAGAGGAAGGATGATGTCGTCGATGTAGCTTGTTACTTCTTCACATTCTTCAAGTCTTCGAGTAATACTTGTATGTCTCATTATCCTAATCTTTCTAGCCTAACCTATACGAAGTTGTCTCTAGTACATAATCAAGAGACTCTTTAATTGAGTTTTGATTCACTAAAATATGACAACCAAACTTGAAATACCAGCGCTTGGTGGGTTCAACCGAGCTATGCTCTAACAGAACCTTCACCACCAAAAGGAGAACCTTCATCACCAAGAGTGGAACCTGCACCACAATGAGTGGAAGAACCTAGTGTAGTTCCAAATATCATGTTATCCCTTAATTGGTTAATCTCTTGCAAGTGGAATGCATTTAATCTTTGTACCAGATAATACTCATTCCACTTGCCATGATATTGCTCAGGTGCTTGTATTCCCAATATGGATCACTATAATCGAGACTTCGAGAAGTAATTGGAACTGTAATAGTATCCCTTTGGGGAGATATAAACATCCCAAGAAAATGTTGGCATAGATGACGCTGGAACTTTTTGACTATTGGCATAAGAAAAGGCGGTAAGCGTTTATGGTGGAGATTAGGAAGGAAAAAAATTATCATTGAGCGAAAACCTACCTAAATCTGACATATCGGTCCCATCAAATTTGTGGTTGCATGGCTATATAATTAGGATAGAAAATCTTCTTAAACCAATCAAGGTAAACAGTTTCATCGCAAGGTACCTGTATCAACTCTTCCACTTTTTACCATATTGATAAACAAGTAAATGTTACATTTTATACCCATATTTATATTAATTAGGACTCAATATTTTGGCTAACAACACTATTTTAGTGCGAAATTACAACCGAATTCGATTAAATAATAGCTAAATGGTAGCTAAAGAGGCATTTGAAATAAAAATATCTTCAGTGGTACTCAAGGCACCATAATGAAGAGAGATAGCCCACTGCAGATAGTTATTTTAACCTCTCTCGTATACCTACGGTCAGACCTTATATGGTGGAAAGAAATGTTTTCTTCCACTTCCGTGTCAAGCACCTGAAATCACTAAGACAAAGAAGTGGCACCTTGCCTTCCTATCAACACATTTCTGTGGAATGTTGAAATCATCTCGACAACATATTTTATTATTTGTCAACACAAAACCAACAACTCCTCGAGCACCAGTTCGCTGTTCTCTCTTGACTTGGTGGTGCGAGTTGGAGACTTAAAGGATTGAAACTTCATTATGGTCTACATCAACAACGATAGTGAATTGGGTTCTGGCAGTCATTGACGGTCTGGATTGTGAAGAAATGAGATGTCTCAACGATGGTTGCCGTGATTGTTTTCGAGAGATGAAGAACTGGGGTTTGTGGTCAGCCTAGGAGATGGATCTGTGCATGAGAAAGAGGACTTGATTTAGCTTGGGTATGGATGGTTTTTACTGTGAAGTTGGTCTTGATAGAACTGTGGTGATTATGGCATGTCTGGGAAGTTCTCTAAGTTGAGTTTTGGCCAGGAAAGGTGATGGTTGTTGTCGATGGTTGGAACAACTGCTGGTAATGATGGGTTCTACCTAAATTGATGTTCTGCAACGGAGAAGAAGAATTGGTGCTGGTTTGTTGGTTTTAAGCTGAGCAGTGAAGGCATGGTTGAGTTGGATTTGCCGAGGTGTTGTTATTAATGTTGCTGCCATTGACTCACAGATGTAAGCTGTAGCGCCCCAAAAGCTAGCAGCTGACTAATCTAAGAGATTAGCTAAATAAAGAGGCATTAAGGATCTAAATCATTTACTTAAACATTCAATTAAGAATTGTGCTACAAAACTTAACCCAAAATTAACCCCCCTCTGAAATATATATACAAAACTCCTTTCAGATGATACATATACAATAGTCATTTGGTTTACAAATAAAATATACAACATAATAAACATAGCAGAAGTTAACCAAATAACGGACTCAACTCCTCGAAGCTTCCGTTGCGCAACTCTGATCTGTCTCTGAAAGTGAAAGTGGGAATGGGTGAGGACATCATCCTTAAAAGGGGTGCCCAGTAAGAATAACATTTAACTTTCAAGTAATCATGGCAAGATTTGGAAAACAATAATGTTTCACAACATTAAAAAGTGACCAAGCCACTGAAATAAACAAACATGTATATAGACAAACTCCTTCTTCAAACAATTTATAATATGGTTGTAAATTCCGAACTGGCAAATTCACACCTAATAGCTATTGATGTCACCAATTCCAAACTCGCAAACTGATGACCTATAATAAGCATAAAAGCTCGAAAGTAAGTACATATAAATGCGAAGGAGCGTATCCTATATACCACAAGTGGAAATTCTTATTTCCCATAACAGTTCATGTGACAAACAAACATTACAAGTCCTTTCCAAATCATGGAAAGATTAACAGAATCAACAGAATTATCGTAATGCAATTTAAACAAAACATGGAATGCACAAATAGACAATGCATGAGTTTGTTAAGCATAAACTTTTGTAAAAGAAACAACAATGGTTACAAAAGAGTTAAATGTATTCCCACCTCTTTTGATGACAAGCCACGCTTACCTCGAGATCCACGATCCACTGGTTCATCCTTTGAATCGATCGTTGTTAATAACTAACTGTTAATCTTACAAGCACAAAAGGCTCACACAATGCTCATAACATAATCTCATATAATTCTCTAGTTATAGGCTAAGTGAACTATCTAATGGTTCTAAGCCCATATATGGTTCTACACCTTTTCATTATCTATCTTTAGCATATTAAAGGTTTACTATTCCGATTAGATTGGTCCTATAGTCCAATAACTAAGTCTTATGAACATCTACAACTTTGAAGAATGATCCAAGGGCTAATTCCGGTCCAATTCATGTTAAATAGAAAATCTGAATCTAAGCCCAAGTCCACTAAACCAGCCCGTTAAACTAAGGTCTATTCCATCTGAGTCAATTAACGATCAAAGTGACGGTCACAAGTCAACTAACAATCAACGTAAAGTCAAAGTCCTGGGTCAATTGTCTAGGTCAACAAGTCAGGGTCTGGTCTGGTCACCGAGTTAACTCAGTCAGACTAATGAGTCAGCTAATGTTAAATCAGTCAGTTATCTGACTAGGATGACTAATAGGTTAAAAGCCTAAGCTAAACTTCTATTACAGATTTCATTTCATTCAAAACAAAAATCAAATCTAATTACAAACACCAATACAGTTTACCTGCAATTGCAGTTCCAATCTTTCACTAAAAAGATTCGACTTAGCATATTCCTCTAAACATCAACCACAATTCTAACTGCACCATTAAATACCTTCAACTCAAACTCTAAACTGTACTGTCAAGCAATCCCACTACATCCATAAGTTACATCTGCACCAACTAAAATCAAACAGTCGACTCATCCAAGTCTTCTGCAACATCTTCACTTTTGTAACCACAGCCTTAACACACAACTCTACTCTTTTTATACACCAAAACCATAACCACCTCATACCCAAATTCCAAGTCCACATCTTTTCACTCATCTGAGTTTTGTCTATTCCTTCTTACTGAGGTTCACTTGAGCGTCCAAATCCTCTCAACTGCGGCTAAGCAGTGAACTGCCTCATCTCAGTTCAACATACAACTACTATGACTCCAACTCCATACTTAAGGCTTAACACCCCTATCAGCTGAGCAAAACACAATTGTACCTCATACCACTGCCTTAAACTCAATTCAACACCACCATTACAACTTGTAATCTCAATTCCTAAATCACTAACCCAATTATCAACATCTGTAACTTTCATTAAATCAACACTCCATAAGTTATAAACTCAGCTGTAATTCAACTTCAACTCTAAACACATTCTCATCTCAATCACCACCTGCAAGACTTCATTCTCTCGAACCCAACTCAGGACTCTCCATTCCCTAAAATATATTAGTTCAACACCATTACCAACGTTCTCCCATACCCTTAACTGCACTGTCCTTCATCACAACACAATAACATTCAAACCCAGTTCAATTTCATCACCCATATCTCTGTTGTTTCAAACTCAGAAACCCTAATTCTTAATTTGTGGAAGAACACAAGGAAAACTAATCTGTGACTCTCCATATCACAATTACCCAAAATTTTATCTTTATATCAACACTCGGATTTAACAGTCGCAAAGAAACAGAGAAGAAGAAAGAAGAATGAAGAAGAAAAAGAGAAGAGAATGAGAGTTATCCTAGGGTTAAGGCCAACCAAATTACTGAGGCACCCAATGCTCTGGATAAGGGCTGCCAAGTCGGTGTCTACAAAATGACTAATCTGCCCTTCATACTCATCCGATGATATCTTCTTCGTCCGGTATCCGAATGACACGTTCGAGTAGACCATTCTGCGTAAATTTTCGAGATCTATTCAATGGTACTAATTTTGTATCTAGATCGTTGTTAGATTAATTCTTATTAATTAACGTTCGTGTTAAACTAATAGAGTTATTAGCGGCTAATCGTCTCTTGACTATCGCTAGACCAGTCAAATAGCGTTGACGAGCTTGAGGGTCTTTACATAAGCGACGGGTTTGGGAAGAATTTGAAGGCTCAGAAGCTAAGAACATATAGAGTCAGTGGAGTTGATTGGTATTGTGAAGAGATGTCTTTGCTATGGTCGTCGTTCTTGAGACCTCGGTTGAAGAATGAATTGGCAGCAAACATGGGCCTAGTGATGGATTTCGTCTGGGTCCGGATTAGGAGAGAATGGTGGAGGTGCTTAAAGGATTTTGTCTGCGTATGAAGTCCTGAGCTGTACAGTCGTGGCCGGATTTTGTCTGCGTATGAACAAAAAATCCTTTAGTAGATCTACTTGTTGTTAATAGGTCGCTAAAAGTATTAATCCTATAGATGAGTCTTCCATAGATTTCATTAATATCTGAACTCATCAATTTACCTCCATCTATTGGAATGATCGGTCTCAAATCGTAGGAAAGGACCGGTAGTAAGCACAAAACCATTATCCCGCTTCCACATTTATTCGAATAAAATGCTTAGCATGCGTCTAACTAAAAATCCTTTATTCTTATAATTTTCTATCTTCACATTCATTACCCATGGGCCCTTCCTCCCTTAATTCTTTCCATTTTATCAATTTGCATAATCTTGCATATCTTATATTTCACATATACCTAACTTGAATTTATATAAACTAAAAATTAAATCCAAAACTTGAATTAGAAAAGAAACAAACTTACCGCATTCGAAATCTTTGAAATAGAACGTATTTGTAATTTTCCACTAACTATCAAATTTAACTTGAACCATCCGACTCATGTGGTTTTTAGGTTTTATAAAATAATTTTTTTACCAAGGATATATTCAGACTTTTTATTAACAGCAGGCGGAAGGAACTCGAACACATCTGCGAACTCAAACCTCTCACCTCTTAGTTTAAATGAATAAACTCGCTCTTGATGGCTATATATGTGCACAACGAGTATACTAAGACCAGCTTGTTGTCGATAATTTCTGAACTCCTGTTCTTTATCCTGATTCCAGTTTACTATTGGGTTTCGCTTGATGCTTTGTATTTTTTGTTTCTTTATGGAAAAAAATTAGTACAACAAAAAATTTGGAGAAATATCAAAAAACTTGGAGAAATATAGGTTTAGGTGAAAACATTTGGAGAACAAATATAGAGAAGGTGTAAAGAAATAAGAGGAATGTGTGCATATTTATAGGAAGTAGTGGATCGACCATTGGAGATAGAAATCCATCAATTGGAGACTTAACAACGACAAAGACTTTTTCACCGATGATAGAGATACGACAAAGACTTTTTCACCGATGATAGAGATCTTGCCGTTAAGATCATTTCCTGTAGTAGCGCAACAAGTTTTCCACGCCACTTGAAATAGGAAATATCAAAAATTTAGCCATGATGCATGGGAATCGGCCTTATTAACACTATATTCTAGTGGGTCACTCCTACATAAAGAAATCATTGTTATGAAAAGGTATGAGGTTTGTCTCCATGATAGCTAGGGCTATCAGACTGACGTTGTTTAACGGGGACCCAGATCAGGCGGTGGGGAAGCTCCGGATGGAGTTTTTGCTTGGACGGCTAAGAAAGTTCGGGTCGTGGGTGAGCGAAATATGGGGCGGGTGGGTGCGAATTCGTCATCTTAAATATCCCCTTTCGCTCTGAACAATAGGAATTAGAGAAAAAATATCAGTATTCTTCCAACGGAGACGTGAAAGAATCTCAAGCTCGATTATCGAATTTCTCTTATGGTTTGGAAAAAAAGCTAAAGAAAATAAAGATTTTCTTCACCAAAAATTTGAATCACCCGTTCAGGTACTAGATTGTTTAATTAATAGATCCAAATTAGGGTTTTTTATTTATTTTGGTTGATTATTCGTTGGTTATATTAATCAGGTGAGAGCTGAGTTATGAATAGGGTGTATGTGTTAAAAGTGATGAATCAAAAATTGGAGGAAAGAAAAATGGTGATGGGATGTTGTGCGTTTTAATATTTTGGGTGTTGATCATTGATTTACATCTTAAAATTTGTCGAATTGTTAGTTCATCGGTTCCTAGAATTGATGGTAATTTTTTGGCTTACTTGATATTTAAGAAGAATACCACATGATGTGAGGTGTGACTTTGCATTGGATAGTAATTTTGTTGAGGGAACTTCATTTAGACATCATGATTTTGAGTTTCAGATGCATTTAGCACCTTCCCATTCTTTTGAATTTTCATATTTGTATCCAATAATGTGGTGGCAGGATTGTCAAATTGTACTGGCGCTGAGAATTCACGTGGTCCTCCAATGCATACAGTTCAGCTAGCCATGGAAAGGAAGAATATAGCTGCCAGTTTGACTTTAAAGGAAGCAATAATAAAAGAAACACCTTCTACTAAAATTGAGGTATTGGAGCTGGATCTTAGTTACATGGTTTTAATGAGAAAGTTTGTCGCATAATTTCAAGTCTTTGGATCTTCCACTCATCCACGCTGAACATCTTTATGTGAGTATTGAAGAATTTGAGAAGTTTATTTTGATTATACTTTTGCAGTTTCTCCTTTCTCATGGTGTTATTTTTTGACATGAGATGCAAACTGTGCTTATACATGTACATGTTAACAATATTGAACATAAAAAGATCAGTATATATGTTCATGTTTTCTGAACGGATAAGACCAGTATATGGAAGTTAGTTGAATTGCAAATATACGTATTAACACTTCCTTAAGTAATCACTAAGCACCTTAACCATTTAACTTACAAGTGTGGTTTTTGTTCTATAATCATCATAGCGTACATAAAGGTTGGTTTGCCTAAAGCATTCGGGGAATTTGGAATTTGAGGGGATAGCCTTACTAACAACTTGTTGAGGTTTTAATCTTTAGGAAGCTGTTATTGTTACAACCACCAGTGCTATTGGAGGAGATGCTATCATTGCTTTTCTTGGAACCTTTCCATCTGTTGTGTATGACTTGAAGTATTTTTGAGTTAATGATTTTAACTCAAATTAACATAACTTTTTAATGCTAATTGAAAGTTTCAAAAAATGCCACTGACCTTACTATTTTTCTGAGTTTGTTGTAGATAATTAAGTAAAATCCCGTACTAGATTAGCCATTTTTTCCTGTATGACATCACTTTGATTCCTGAATTAGGTTGCACCAGACCTGACTTAGGAAAGGTTTATCTCTAAGATTCTATGATTTTCCCACATTCACCATATGCTTTCATACTAACTCCAGTGAATATCGCCTCTCAAACAGGAATTTATTGTGGGTTTTTTTTACGCTCATAGTAAATCTATTAGTATGAATAACAACTTATAGAATCCTACCGAAAGCTGTTTAATAATCTAACACCTGATGGTGAAATCAACACAACATCACTAATTCTGTGCTACATTCTGTTTGGGGTTAGCAGATTGGCATTAACTTATAAATATGTGTTATCTTCTCTTGTACCCAGTTATGCTGACCCTTCCATTTATTAACTCTTGAGTAGAGATTGAAGATCAAGTAAGTACTCATGCCAAACCATTGGCCCCTCACAGTGAATTCAGAACAAATGCTTCAAAATAAAAGAACAATAACTGATTAGAAAACTTAGTGGCATACATGAAAACATGATATTGGTATCAGACGTCTGTTAGATTTGACCATACTTTTCTGGAAATAGCGATACTAGGCTTCCTAGCTTAACGTAAGTACAACGTGTGTGCAGTCTCCAATCGATATAGAAGCTATATTGGTTGTCAGGGACGTAGAGCGAGTGTAGATTCTACATTGTGTTCTGCAAGGCTATGCAAGTGTTGGGAATATTGGGATGTATTGGTTTCATGTGCATTGGTAATGTTTTGTCAAGATTGATGTTGTATATTTGGTTGTGGAAATGTTGTTTTTTCCGTCTAAGGTAGTTATTCATATTTTTGCATCTGTCATAAATTGACATTTTCGCATGCAGTTCAAGGGAAGCAAACTTATTCGAGCCCTACCTTTTCGGGTGATTCTGGAAAATCAAGTGTCGTACGTGGTTTAGCGGTGGATAAGAGTATCCAATATAACAACAGGTATTCAAACCAGGTTTTCCCATCTGTATCCATTTAAGATACGTTGTCTCAGCTATGTTTTTTTTCTTTCTATATCGTTTCAGATTATGAGGTTCAAATAAACAAGTTAAATCTTTTAGAGGGTTTGTTAATTACTCTACGTCTTGAGTGGAGTAGAATTGAGTATTTTCTTTTAGATAAGTTTTACCATGTGCGTGGAATTTTGTAACCTTTTTAAATATAACAGGTGAGGTTTGAGGTTGATGAGGTGGTTAATGGGTGTTTTGGAAGTGAAAACTTTGTTTTGTATTGAGGGGTCCCTGCACATGGTATGGAATATCATTTTCGGCTAAAGGCTTGCCAGCATTCTTGATGAAGAGCTACAAAAAAATGTTTCCAGGTCAATTATCATGCATTTAAGGTTCAAAACCTAGAGAAGTATTTGGTAAAAGTGGTAGATCATGTGAAATCAGGTGTCTCTTGTAGCAGGCGGATCGATTAGACCACTCCTCGCACGCGTCATTCATGTAACGCTTGTAGCAGGTGTCTCGATTCAGATGAAATCAGCTTTATAAAGTATGATTCGATGTTTCCACCTTATCATCTTGTCATGAAATCATCCCTTGAGATGTTGACACGTGTCCATCGGGTTATTTACCCTCACATTTTTCTCATTTTCTTTGCAACTTGCCAAGGGCATGATGGGAAGAAAACTTCGTAACCGTCCCGTCTTTATCGCCACGTCCGAGACTTCCGCCACATCTGCACTTTTAGTGCGCTTTTACCTGTTGGACTTGAGGCGCCGGTTGGTGGTCCATTGGTTTCTTTTAAAATCTTTTGGGAGAAGAGAATGATGTCTTTATTTTCTGTTTTCAGAATTCAGAACTTTTTCATTATTTCTCTCCTCTTTCTTTTGTTGTTCCTTCTTAACTTCTTATCTCATATAAAGAAGTTCATTATGTCTGGGAGAAGTTCTCCATCTCGACCTTCAAGACGGTATGGCCTCTTTTATTTTTTCTTCTTTTTGTTTTCGTCGGTGGTTTACGCCATTATTTTGAACTGTGAAGTTCCTTCGTAGTTATCATGATTGCTATAGTCAATGGTTCTTGCCATTGCTTTTCAACTGTGAAGTTTTTTCGGGGATCTCCATTATCGTCTCCGCCTTTTATTATTTTCCGTTGGTTTTTTCCGGCGTATGTTCTGATTCCCCCCACCCTTTTTGTTTATCCTTTGTAGTGCTGATAAAGACCGATTTCTTGGAGATGATAAAGACTAAGAATCATCTTCAAAGATTTCAAGTTACTTTCGCTACCCCGGAGGGTCAAGCCGGTGTCTTGACAAAGAAACTCTTTGAGGATAATCCCTGTGGTCCCAACGAGATTATCGTGGCGGCAGGTCAGCTCGATGATGGACTTGGCCTTCCTATGTATTGTCCACTAAATTCTTTTCAGTACGAGGTACTTACTATGCTTAATCCTTAACGAGCTATATTTCATCCCAATGGTAATTTCTATAGGATCGTGCGAGAATGTTCTCGGTGAAGCCAAGGCAAAGTCACTGAGCACGAGTTGAACGAGTTCATCACCGAGCAAAAGGATTTGTATACACCTGCGACCTTCGTGGAGAACTATTGGTTCCAACAGTCCGATACCTTTGAGGGCTTTGGAGTTGGACTTTCTAGGTCTCGGAAACCTATCCGAGGTCCTCCTCTTATGTCCGATTTGGATCCTCCCAACCCCAGCCAACTTACGCTTCACAAGACTCATGATCCCAAGTGGTATGTAACTCTTCTTCGCATTGTGGGGCCTTACATCTATGGTTGGAATGAGGCTGGCGATGTACTTCCTGGGATTCCCGAGATGCACAATCATTTGCTGGATTATAATCCATGGTTGCTTAAATGGGTTCCTTCTCGTAGACGTTCTTCACAAACTGCTCGAGCTATTGAGGATGCTAAGGTAGAAAATACTATCTCAATGTTTTAACGTATATATACCTTGCCCCTGTTTTATGCTTTTAGCATCTGATGTTGTTGTATTGTTTGAGCAGAGGAGAAGAGTCGTTGATGGTTCTGGGACATCTACTGCTCCTGTGGAGGTTGCAGAACATGCATTGGAAGTGGATATTGGTGCGTTGTTTGGCGATAGTGGACCTTGGTGAAGGATTTTTTGTTGATATTGACCTTGCATTGTTGGATGAGGCTTCCAATCTCGACGGCACTATTATTATATAGGAGGTGGGGATGCCCCAGGCGAGTAACCTCGCTGATAATGGTGTTCTTCCTGATGTAGGTGCTCGGGTTGGTAGCGGTATTGGTACTGGCGTACCAAGTACTTTTGCTGGTGGTTTTCCTTCTACTCCAGCAGCTCCTTCTAGTTCGTCTTCCATCGTCTTTGGTGGTGGATCCGAGGCGATGAAGATGTTATGCTCGGATCAGTATGCTCGGCTGAGTGAGGACGAGAATTTTAACTTCTTTGCCTAAATCCGCTCAGCATCAGCTTGTGCAGACGGTATGTATTTGACTATACTTTCAATAGTATGCTATTTATTATTACCTCAGTTAAAGTGTTTCTAACTGATGGCGTTGTCTGATTTACTAGAGCAACAATCTGAGGGTTGGTATGCTGTCTGAGACTCGTGTTGCTAGGAAGCGAGCTAGATATGCTGAGCACGAGAATTAGAATCCGCGTCTTGCTGTGGAGATGGCAAAGCAAGAGGCTTTGTCCTTTCGTCAAGATAAAAAAGAGCTGGAAGGTATTTATTTTTTCCCTTTGTCTAAGTTTTCATCTCCATAGTAGGTTCTAGAGTTCTGAATTAGTCCCCTCTATTGGTAGCCACCGTCAAACTTTTGGAGGAGAAGGTAGATAATACCGATCATAGGCATGTTAGGGAACTGTGCAATCTGAGGCTCAATGTGGTAGGATAGGCCCGTAGTACATTGCGTAATGGTTCACATCGGCTAGTCCCGTGTCCGTCTAGCTTCATCCTGAGCATGTCAGTGATAGCTTTATTAAGGTAACCGTATAGACTTCGGGGAGAGGAGAATGCATTATGCTCCTGATTTTTCTCGCCGAGTGAGATTCGGTTATAACCCGAGTATCCGTCCATTAGGGACAGTAGTCCGTATTCAGATGTGGCTTCCACAAGCTGATCGATATCGGGAATCGGAAAGCTATCCTTTGGACAAGCCCTATTAATGCAAAGTCGTACTCCTTCATTTTTGTTCGGTATTATCACCATGTTGGGTATTTGTTCTCTTCGGAGGACTTATGATGCCTCCGTTTTCTTTGATTCATTTTGAATCGCCCTGCGATACTCCGATGTCACCTTTCGCATCTTTCGCCTCATAGGCTTGTGCTTTGGATCATTTTTCAAGTGGTCTTGACATACTTCTGGATCTATCCAAGGCATATCTCCCATGTGTCTGGCAGAGGCATCGGAGTATTCTTTTGATGCTCGTACAAGCTTTTCTTCTTCCTATCTGTCGAGGAGAGTTCCAATCTTAGCCATTCCCAGATTTTCGGTTGTTCTGATGTTTATTTCCTTTATGGGTCGTGAGGCCGAGAAGTTTATCTTGAGCTCTTCATCATCGGAGAGGTCCTGTAGTTGCTATAAGAGCTCCTTGGATAAGTCCGAGGTTGGGACATTGTTCGAGTGTCTCTCTTTGCTTGTCATTGTTACGTAAGCATTGATATCAGCCTGGCTTTTAGCATTCTTGACCCTTTTCTCCTTTGCTTTTGGTGATTTTACCCTGTTCTCGTCATTCTGTACGTCCATGTTATAATAGTACTTAGCTTCGCCTGAGTCTCCAACGATATCTGTGATCCCAGAGGGTGTTGGAAACCTTAGTCTCTGATGGTAGGTCGAGGCAACTCCTTTGATACCATGGACCCAAGATCACCCGACAATGGCTGTGTAGGGTGAAAGTACATCTACTACACAGAAGGTGGTTAGAGTGAGGATTTTTCCTACTCGAATTTCTAGGGTGACCTCGCCCCTCGGTCGGGTCGATATGCCATTGAAGCCAAATATGTTATAGGTTGATGGTATTAGGCACTCGTCTCTAAGACCCATTTGTTTGAATGTTTCATAAAATAAGATTTCGACGGAACTCCCTCCGTCTATTCGTATTTTAGGCATGGCCCATGGCAGTTCCTTAGGTTTTTCTTCCTCGCCATCGTGTTCGGGGAGTGCGATAACTATCGTAACCACCAGTGGATCGTTGTGGTTTCGTCCTCCATCAGGCGCCTTCGAGGCTGAAAAACTGATAGGTATTTTCATCTACTCCTGCATAGGAGGTTCTTTTCCCACACTGAAGACTTCGTCACCTTCGAAGTTTCTCTTGTGGATTCGTCCTGTAATATTTCCTTCAGGTGTGGGAGTCGTGACAGCTGAGTGCGATATCGTATTGCATCCCAAGTATTGTGCCTTGCGTGGTATTTCTACGCGATGTACGGGTGTCCCACCGTTGGTTGGATCGCTGGTTGTGCGATGTACTCCTCGAGTTTCCCTTCATCAATCATGTCTTGCACCATCTTCTTCAGATCCCTGCATGAGTCTGTCGTGTGGCTATAGAATTAGTGAAACTCGTAGAAGTCTGTTCTATTCTTAGCGCGCTCTGGATGCTGTCCTCTATTCCATGGGATGTGATCTTACATTTCCCATCGATCTTCTTAAAGACTGGGTCTACGAACTTTCCCTTCTTTTGTTGGGCTTGGTCTCACCCTTTCCATCCTCCACTTCGATGTTTATTGAAATGGGTAGATCCGTTGTTGGATCGCCCTGCTCCTCGAGCTGGCGCTTGAGGGTTCTGTGGTTCTACCACATTTGCTCATCTTCTGGTTACTTTTACCAATTTGTCATAAGTACCATCTTGGAGTTCTTCAAGGGCTATGTAATCCTCTTGAATCTATCTCAGTTTCCCTAGATTGGGTTGCATGGTCTCGTACATGCGGACAAATATGGGGTCCGTCTTTCTTAGACTATTTTTGAAGACCAAGATCGCGTAGGCCTCTAGGACTCTTCCGATCTCGGCACATAATTTTCTCCAACGAGTTACCAGAGAGCGGAGTGACTCGTTCGGTCCCCTGGCTAACTGGAACAGCATGTCAATCTCGGGTTTGACTCGGCTGTTATGTATGTATGTTTTTAAGAACAACTCGGATAGATGGTCAAACGATTTAACCGATGCCTTTGCAGTAAATTTTGGAGACACGCGAAAATGTCAAAACATTCCCTACTTGCACAAGGTTTTGGTGATGGGAAAAAGGTGTTTTGCTTGTCTCTCTACTTGAGAAAAATACCTCCTTCTACACGTCATACCTTTATTAGGAAAAGGCAAAGTTTATGACTATTGAGCATATCTTCCCATTTAAGGAAATATTTCTCATCATCTTTAAAATTTGATGTTGAACAAACTTTGAATTCGATGAATGATTATGTACTCATTAACCCTTCCCCTTGACTTAGAGTTATATTTCTAAGAAGAAGATTGTGGATTATCTTGAGTTTCTTAGAAGATGAAGAACATCATGAACAATTTGTATTTTCAACTTTCAAAGGACAATATTTTCCCTTATGAAGTTTACTGACTTAAAATTCTTCCCAGCCCTTTCATGGAGGAGATCGTTTGAGTGCCGAAGTGTTTAAAACTCCATTTTCACTTTGATCTTCAACTGTCCTGAGCATCTTGAGGAAGATATAGGAAATCTTAAAAGAATGAAAATTTTGAAGAAAATCAGTGAAAATGATGTAGATCTGTTGATTTTGAGGGTCTTGAAGACTTCACAGATCGTGTAGACTGTGTCGAGTCTGAGCTCTACTCATAAATTCTAATAGAGTTATACACAGTGGTATGAAAGCCACTTCTCTCAAGGAGATTATGAAAACAATATAGAGCTGTTACTAGGGAGGTAGAATAGATCTTCATACCTCCATGTTTCTAGCGCCAAAATGTAGTTGCACCTTGTCTGATGACTACACCCAAGTAGATCTAAAGGCTATAAAACTACTAACATTCAAGATTCAATGATAAACAAGATGTAAAGAACATGAAAGTAAAGATTAACACAAGCATATAACGTGGTTCGTCCATAAAGACCTACGTCCACGGGAAAGAAAATGTTTTCTTTATTGATTAGGGTCTTACCCTTGAAAGAGCTGCAAATATCACTTAGATTTCTCACTCTCTCTTTATCTAGATCTCTCTCAGGAATTCTCTGTAGAAAGACCATCTAATATTACATAACATAAGTTGTCCATTTACTTCTACATGGACTGGTATTTATAGGAAAATTAGACTCGTGAAGGCCTGGTCTCACCGAGCTGGTGGAGCTATCGTGCACCTCCTCGATACTTCGGACGAGTTTTATACTATCCCTCATGATGGTCTCCTTTGTTCTCCCTCCGAGTTATCTCCCCCTGTTTGACATCGTGTAGCTCTTCCTTGGAGAACCTCGTGCTGTATCACCTCTAGGTTATAGTATAGATTGCCCGAGCCTTCTGATACGATGTAGATTTGCCCACGTCTCTTCTGATCCTTCATTAAATGCAGTCCTTATTTTTAGACTTGACCGTCCAGATCGATTAGACCACTCCTCGCACGCGTCATTCATGTAACGCTTGTAGCAGGTGTCTCGATTCAGATGAAATCAACTTTATAGAGTATGATTCGATGTTTCCACCTTATCATCTTATCATGAAATCATCCCTTGAGATGTTGACACGTGGCCATCGGGTTATTTACCCTTACACTTAGTATGTTATCTCATCTAGATGTTGTTAATCATAATGTACGGGAACTTTAGATTGAATTTGAGGATCTTCTTACTGTACGTTACTCTTTATTTCCAATCTCTTTCGCTGAGTAAAACATCCTTAAATATGTAAAATCGTAAATCTGGAGAACTCTAATTTCACTTATACTTCTCACAATTCATATTTAATATTTCACTCTTTTGTTTCTTAGCAGTTAGCACTACCAACCACCACCACCACCAAGGTTGGGGTACCGACAATAAACAATCTCCAGTAGCTCACCACCATGACCACCACCAAAACTAACAATAGCACATCATCGAAACATATCCACAAACACCAATAAACATCTTCCTGTGAGGTTTTTGTTGTGTTTTGGTGACGTTAATTGTAGTTTTGGTGGTGGTCGTGGTATATTCTTAGTAGTTTTATGTTCGCAACAAATTACAAATCGAACTAATGCTAAATACTTTTATGTAAAATTTATGATTGATCCTTTAATTTTGTTATGAAGCCTATGGGACTTAGATTTGATCATACTTTTCTAGATATATTGATAGTAAGGCTTGCAAGTTGAACGTAAATACAAGGCAATTGTAGTCCCAACTGATGTAGAGGTTATATTGGCTATGTCAGGGACATAAAGCAAGTGTATATGTTATATTGTATTATGCTACTAGGCTATGTAAGTGTTAGGAATCTTGTGATTTGATCATACTTTTTCGTCAAGATTTTTGCTGTGTATTTTATTACGGAAGTGTGGTATTCTCCCTCTAAGATAGTTATTCGTGTTTTTGCATTTGTTGCGTATTTTGTTGTATATATTAGTTTCAGATAGCTATCAAGGTTCCTTAAATTGAATTCGCTATCTGAAACAAACTTATCCCATCCCTGCTTTGTCGGGTAATTTTGGAAATTCAAGTGTAGTATGTGGTTAGCGGTGCATAAAAGTCTCCAGTATTACAACAGGTATTTGAATTAGGTTTGCTCATCTAGGTCCATGTATGATACGTTCTCTCTGCAATGTGATTTTTTTGTTGTTGCATCATTTAAGATTATGTTGTGTTTTTGTGATTAGTTTACTCACTTGGGTTTATTTATTTGTGTGGCAGGGAAGACAAACTATTAATCGGATGTTATATTTTCGCTAAATATATGCACTTTTGGTTTAGATAGATGTTGATTTTGAAATTCCATGGTTGTTTTGCAGTTTTTGCTCGGTTCAAAAAGAAGTTCCAGTGATGTTTTGATTTTCTTGGCTCGATCTTACACGCCCAGACTCCACATGACAATTTTATAACTAGGTTTTGAGTTTTTAGCATTGCTAGCCAGTTTCCTTGGGGTAAAAGTGTTCATGATAAAAAGTTTTGTGAAGAGAGTAAGAAAATTTGAGGTGTTAATTTCATAAATGACAGTTTTCTGTTTCAGGGTTAGGGGGTGTAGGCTCAGTAACATTTGCACCAGCTTGGTACTTTAGCCACTCATAGTTTCAGGTGGATCTCGAATTTTGCGACGTATTACTTCAATTCTCTGTCTCGGAGTGTTTCCTAAATGGTTTGTCAACCTTCAGCAATTTTTTGATTCTAATAGGATTAAAGCATAAGAATTGCCAACTACAATCTGTGAAACATGTAGGGATAGATTTGAGGAGCCCGGTTTTCATCCAAGCTTTATGTTGTGCTATGAAGATGCACAACTTCTAGGAGAATCAGTTTATTACCTGCAAATAACAGTCAGGAGATGGCTAATGTGGTTGCTATAGGTCAGTTGGCAATTGATTATATTTCGTGTACTCAAATTATGGTATTTATTAACATATCTTAGTGCTTTTCGTTATATGATGGATTTGATGAAACTATTAATAAAAAAATCCAATTATTTAGAAATTAAGGTTAATAATAATTATTTTTAAATTGTTGCCTTTCATTTGCTAAATATTTGCAGTTCACATGTTAAAGCTCTATGTGTGTTATAGCCGACGAGATGCCAGTCCAATGCACGAAAACTCAGCGTTTCATGGTGATATTTTTTGCATTTCAGCGAAAAATATTAATGAATTCGATTACCGATAGATGTCAATTTTGCGATTTCCCAACAAGGTCTGTATGACCGCTCTCATTTATCTTTATAATCCTTATGGTAGTGTTTCTTATGTGACTTTAACAGAATAACAAAGATTGGAATTATATCTATCTAGATAGATAAGGCTACTCATTTATGAATTTAAGCCCATGCAAGGCTTGCCTGCCTTGTTAACTTCAGATATTATTGTTTGATTAGATTAATGTCACTACCTACCATGAAAGTAAGTTTTTTTGAGAAAGATGATATGATATTATATAACCGAATGCTAGGCCTTGAATATTCTTCCCAAGAAAGGCTAGGCCTTCTCTGCTGGCCTGAAAATCAATGGAATTGAAACTGCATCACTCTGTCGTCATTAAAGCACTGACAAGGAGTCAGATATGCTATCATGCAGAAAATCATTGGAATTGAAGTATAGATGCATGCACATTGTCGTTTCCATGGTAAAAAAGAATTCTGTTTTCCTATTAAAGTTCACCATCTTCTGCTTAAAGTATTATCTCTGTATTTATATTTTGGCAATATTTTTTTGTCATTCGATTTTGTTCCGATGTAGAATATAGTTTCGGCAATATTTTTTTATCTGATCATAGTCGAAAGATAAATGTTTCGGTTACGTTGGAGGTCTTCCCTGAAAGATTAATCTTTATGCTGGAGAGTAGAATGCATTTCAGATTCTCACCTTTTTATTCTTAAATTATCTTTTCGATCCTAAAGAGATATTCTAGAATGGCTTCACTATCACGGTTTCTAACTTCATGAAGACAATTATACGGCTTTCTCCAACCTAACCAGTTTTGTTTTTGATTGAATCACTGTTGTTTTGACAGTGATACAGTTGAGGAATCTAGATGGAAGCAACCAACAATTTGATCCAGATGATAAAAATGATAGTTGCTGAGTGGTTCCATCAGCAGATGAGTAAAATTGGAGAAATAGATCTCTGATGTTGATAATTTGGGTAGTCTATTTTTCTCAATCATCATGGGTGCATACCTATTAGTGTTCGCATTCGTCCAAATGTCCACTCCTTTGAATCGAAAGGTGACAAGCTTTCATCACTCTGAATTTAATTACTCATCTTCATTAAAAGGTATGTGAAATTTCTATTGTGTGAACTTTGGTTAGACGAAAGATATTTTATTCATGTCATAATTTACATCTAGAAAGGTCATGAACGCATGGTGTTGCTATAGAGATAGAACAAGTCATCTTTTTCTCATTTTAATGCCATATTTATTTTTTAAATTTTGTGGTATTTATAGTGTTTATTTCTATTTTAACCTTACTTTCTTCAAGAATTGTTCATTTTGTGTATTTAAAAATCTAGACGATTCGAATGCATAGCATAAAATAGTAGATAGAAAGCTTTTCCATAATCTAATTCATTTACTTAAATCCATTTCACTACAATCAAATCGGTGATGATTCCATGACAGTAACATAAACCGGAACATTTTAGTTGTTTTAGTTTCTTTTACTTGCAGGTAAATGGCAGATTTGTGGATCCATATGCAAGGTAGCATTCATCTTTAGATTTGGTTTCAACTACTTATAGTCTTAGATCTATAAAGGACTAGGTTAGCATTTTAAACTATCAACTCAAAATAATAAGCGTTAATATTTCCAAATTATGACCGGTGAGTAATTTATCTTTTTTATTTTATGCTGGAACATTGCGTTTCAGTGTTCTTTTATGTTATAAATCATGAGTTTTTTCCTACCTAAAAATCTCCCTATTGTATAATGCATGCTTTGTTCTTAAAGAACTCAATGATGACACCAGGTAGTGTTGTCTTCATTATTCAAGAAAAACTAAAAAGGCTGATCAAGGTAAGCTGCATATGAAGTTATTTTAGTAAAAATTGGTAATATGGACTAATGATTTTAACACTACCAGATGAGGTCAGTTGTTAGTATTATACTTGGATTTGGAACAGCGTGGCAGGTATACTATTTCCTTGCTATCCTCTTATTCATTAAATCTTTTGAACAAACAGATCTATGTATTGTTGTCTTAGCTCAAATGGAAGAGCATGTGGTTTCACCCATGTAGTTGTGGGTTCGACTCGCACATGTAGCATAATTATTATTAGTCAAATCCTTACGTGTTTACGGTACCAATATATAGTGTGGGTTCGACTCCCACAGATGGCATAATTATTTGAATAAGCCAGAGCATGCCATATATCATCTAAGACAAGATTTATGGCTGCAAATATATTTGCCACTGCAGCAAGAGAACATAGCCAAACTTAGTCCTTATCATCAAAAAAGATAGAAGTGATACTTCTCTTCATTTGTGATGATAAATCACTAAGATTGTAATTCCAAACCAGAAAACTAGAAACCCAATTGAACATTAACATCACAATGCCAAGTAACTTGGCCACTATTATTATGTGGTTCTTCTATCTTACCCTTTTCTTTTAGTATTTGCTATTGGAAAACAAGCACTTTTAGTCTCTGCATCTTAAGATTGAGAAAGTTCTACCTATTGTTTCTATCTTTGTCGAAAGCATACAATATGTGCCCTACAACTAAGATGTTCATAAATCTTGGTCAACCATTTTCTTCGGTCACAAAATGATTTAGCGTCATAAATTAATGTTTCATATACTGATGACTTATGTAACTTCTTTTGTTGTTAGAATGCAATAGGCAACATCTTTAACCATAATCTCTCCGCAAAAACGCGTCGACGATTTCATTATTCGCAGAAGAAACCATCATAGAAAAGGGAATCAATTCTCAAGGCACCAATGACAATTGATTCTCTGTTTAATAATCTTTGATAGGTGTCCTCTGTAACTATGTATAATATTATCATTTTTATTTCCCATTTATTGTCTGCAGAACTATGAACCACATGTATACAATGTTGTGAAACGAGTTGTGGATATATATGAATGGTAGTCTAAAGCTTATGCAGTATGTACAATTTTTGAGGATGAATTTTATAGACAATTAGGATGGGAACTGAGAGTAGGTTACATCTCAGAGACGAAGCTGGAGAGTAGCGAGAAAGGGAACTCAGTCCAAAGTTTTATTTGTCAAATTGGCATTTTGCAATAGAAAGGTAAGCCAAAGGAAAAAAATTAAAAAAAAAATAGAAAAGGCATGCACCAAAAATCATTTACAAAGTTTTGACAATTAAATTGATATTTTGCATTAGAGTTGAGAGCGTCAACTGTCAAGCTAATTAAAAATCTTTTTTAAGTAGTTCATCAGTTTAGGCTCTTTACTTTTGGATCTTTTTCTTTTTCTTTTGTAAGATGCGTACAGTTGCAAATAAAAAAAAGTTCATTTAAAGTATTAAAAAATTAGGTCATATGAAAATCAGAGAAAATTGATGTTTAATATTAAAATGCAATCTACGATATGATATCTAATTCAACCGTAGCAACAACTACAAGTTTAATGGGAATGCAATCAATGTGCTCAACGCTAGACAATTCAAAAGAAAAATAACAAGATTATATATGTACACTAAAAGGTAAAAAAAGAGTACGCATATATAATTGATGAGATGTCTTTCCCAATCCAATGATATCGATACTGCGGTGCCAGCTATATTTTTGGGAGCCATATATTGTTTTAGGTTAGCTCAAATTAGTGGAATGACTAAACTTTGTTTTGAGTGCGACTCTGTACATATGATCATGGCTCTTTGTGATACTTATTTGGTTCAACATAGATTAGTTGTTCAGAAAGTTGTATAAATTTTTCATCTTCCATACACTATAGGTTCTCCCATATTTTTATCTAGGGCGAGCAACGCAGTTGAAGATTTGTTAACAAAGTGGAGCGCTTCCTTAGAATCACAATGGTATCCAACCATGGGAAGAGACAAATCTCTTTTACATTCTTATAAATTTAGATTGCTCTATAGACATTTATTTATTTTATTTTATTTCTCTTCTTTTTGTAGTTTATATGGTCAGATTTCGTCGCCCTTTTATTTACTATACAATTCAATTGCAATGGTTGAAGGCAACGAGACAACATGATTTTATTTTTCGTTATTGACAAGTATATTCAATTGAAGTTACATATATAGGAACAAAATATCTAGAAAATACCTAGAAAAGTTAACGAAGCAATAAAAATTACCACAATCTTTCCATAGATGAAGATTTACATGTTAGTTTATATTATCTGACTTAGGAAGATGCTCTCTCTCATAATTAATGTGAAGATCACTCTGTGGAGTGACTGCACTAAAGATTAACCAAATGATGTTTTGCGAAAAAAGATGACAATCCAAGTTATCGTCAGCATAATTAATGATGGAAACGACCTAATTGTCTATAATTGATGTAAGACAAACCACATAGATGTTGTTCCTTTCAACCCAATCTATCATGAAAGTTTAATTGCTATATCAATATGAATGATGTTCCAATTATTGTTCCATGTTACGACTGTTACGTATCTAATTATACTTATGATGTGTCAACCATTAACAATTGTACGATCATTAAAAGAAATTAGATATGTCCGAAGGGATCTTGATAATTTTAATGTGCCAAGTGTCAAGAGTTTTCATGACAACCAATTGTCAAGAACAAGATGTACCAAGTTTCAAGAATTCTAACAAGCAATTTCACTATTGATGAATACACATGGGACATAATTTTTATTTAGGAACCCAACATCGTTTTGGGACATAATTTCCGTATTTTTAAGTAGGTTGTTTGACCTAATTCTAGCTCGAGACTGGATTTCATATTTGTTTTGTTTTTAAGTTGAAACTACAAAAAAAGGTGGGAAACTGTAAATTTCCATCATGGGTGATCTTTAGGCATGCATGATCGCTTTCAAATATTGTGCGGAAGTGACCTAAACGACTCATGAAGGTCTAAGTGGTCCTGAAAGAGGTATTATCTGCTGCATAAAATACCAAGATACTACAAAAGCAGTTTGATACGAAGAGGACCGGTTTATGTTTCCTGTTGGTGGTATTATGTTTACTAATTAATGGTGCTGATATATATTGATGATATTGGATGATGAGTTAGACTAGAAAAATAGATACGGTAATTTTTTGTTGGTGGAGGGAAATAATATCTATAAAATGAGACAAATTATGACTACTCACGAGATACAATAGTCCTAATTTGCTCAAGATATCTAATCCCATGGAGCAAAAATGGTAACCATAATCAATCTGTGATGCAGCAGTGATGTGTTTTGTAGTTGTAGTGGTAAAAAGGTTCGTTGCTCGAACTTGTGAAGGATAACTTTAGACTTAAATTCAAAACTAAATAGAAAAATCACTAAAAATTATAGCAAACACTGACAAAGTTGATATCAATATTAAAAGAACACTGAGGCTAAGATTCCACTATTTTTCCAAGTTCAAAGTGATTTTATCTAGTATTTATATTTATTCAATTTTTGCGTTTAATTTGATTCTAAGCTATTGCAACATATAGATTTTCAAAATAACAAGTGTAAATCCAAAGTATAAAGCTTCAAGAACCTATGGCTAAGCATGCTCTATCAAAAGAAATAACAATTGCTTAACAAAAATCATTCAAACAATTATAAATTAAGGCAAATAATCATAAAAATAATTGAAATAAAATAAATAAAATAGAATATACCACTTTTTGTTGGAAAAATAGCTTCCTCTATCGCCTCAGCAATGGGGTTTAGCTCCTCATATTAATCATAGTCTCAAAATACATGTTTATGGCTCAAAAGTTGATTAAAAGAGTGAAAAGTGCTAAGCAGCGGATTCTGTAGTTGCTGAAGGTCTAAAACAGGAGTCCGAGTTGTTGCTGAAGAGCTTCTGTGACTGCAGAAATATGCGACCGTACCTCGTTGTCACTGAAAATAAGTCTGCCTCTGCGACTGATTCTGAGGGTCTAATGTTCTTCGTCTTCTTCTTCTTTGCAGCAGCAGAAAAATTTCTGTATCGACTCCAGTTGATTTTTTTTTTCTTTTCTAAGGCTCTAAACTTTCCCCTAAACTTTGTTGCCTCTCAATATGACTCGAATCAACCTATATATATCCACCAAACCCCAAAATTACTCGATTTAATCCAAATATTTTCGTTTTTTCTTCACCGCACGTTATGGGATTTTAATCTTCTTTTTACGCGTTAACTTGGTTTCCAAACTCTCTCAAACTCTCTCAGGACTGAATAAGGACTCCATACACTCCTATCTTGCCGTAAAATCTTCACAAACTCTTTTGTAAACCGAAAACAACTCAAAATATGAATTCTCCCTGTTTTGCTCCAACACGGATTTCTATCCCTGTTTAATCGATTCTACAGCTCATACCATACTTGTTTATCATTAACAGGGTTAATCCAACGAAAATCAGCCCTTGAATCTCCTTAAAAATCGTCCAAAAATCAAACAGAAAAATTCTGTTTTCTGTAAAGAAAATTCCCGCCAATTTTTGTTTTGAAATTTTGAGAAATTTGACCTCCCCCTATCCAGTGCCGGTCTGTGCTTAGCAGCTGCTTGGAAATGGGTTACCCCTTATCCAAAATGAGAGTCCGAATAGCAAGTGTCCTCCCAGGAGCCTTTAGCAACTTTTCGAGCCAATTTTGCCGCAAAAGCCTATTTCTCCAAAAACACCTACAAAGGGATAAAATAACAAAATTAGTACAAAAATGGGTACTAACAATATATACAATAGAGATGAAAATAGACACATAAATGCGTCTATCAAGCAGTACTACAAATATATGTGAATTTGTTCCATACATAAAGTTCTATTGCATAAATCATTTTAGCTGTTTATTGGTACATACCAGAATTGCTACATTTCTAAACCAAACCAAAAGTACAAAAGTTATTTAATGCGTTTTACCATTTGTTCTACAGTCAACGTTGCTGTGTAATCCTAAACTATGTATACTAAAATGAAAGGTTGAGCCGGGGACGTAAGGCCCCGGTGATACCTAGTAAATAAAGATAAAAAAAATCGCCTAAAATTAATCTGCAATCCCCAATGTGGATGTGTCTAATCTAACAAATCTTAATTTTACATGGCCCCAAGCATTAAAAATGCTTCTTCGTGAGAAAAAACAATTTTGTTTATTAGGCCGACCGAGCGAAGCGAGGGAGGATTCCATATATGGTGATTTTGTGTTAATATGGGACATGACATTTTTTTCCAATTGCACAAAAAAGATTGGATTTGGTTCAACGATGAAAGGACCTCAGTGTCCCTCTTTGATTTTTTTTCCTTCTTTAAACAGAAGTAAATAATTACAATGTTGAGGACATTTTTGTAAAATAAAAAAAACGAAAACACGGGTGAAAAATTAAAATGGTAAGACTCGAGTTAGAGGTCGTGGGTTCGAATCCCGGCAACCTCCACAAATTTCAATTTAATTCTTTTTTTTTCCTTTCTTTCTTCTTCTTCTTCCTCCTCTCGATTTATCTGTAATTTCTTCACCACCATCTCTGCTTCACTATTTCAGCCTCCACTACCACCCAGTCCACCCGCCATTAGCCGCAGCAATACACAAATCAATACTCTTCACAGATTTCATATATTTCTATCTCCTCAATTTTATCTCAGTTTCAACATCTCAACAATTTCATCTCAATTACACAGAGATTCACCAAATTCAAGCAGAAAACTAGAAAGAAAGAACAAATTTTTAAGAACCCCAGAGTTCTAACATATTCCTGCAATTACATCCTGCACACGATACCACCATCAATTAAACTAAGCAACTCAAATAAACATTAATCAACACACAAATTACATAAATAAATTGAAATCCATGATGAATACATGTCAAATCAAACCATAAAACTAGAAACTAAAAAAATAAAAACCCATTTTTTTTAAGAGCCCTAAATTTCTTCAGTTATGCAACAAAAATTCAAAACATAAATCCATCTCTTCAAGCAGGTGGTGTAGCCATATTCATCACCCCAGATGCTGCCGCCGCCGTTGTTTTCAATCGAATCAAATACATAATTTCGAAACCCACGTTAACATCACCAAAGAAAACAAATTTTCAAAATTTAAGTGCTGAATAAAGAATTTTGGTTTAGTGGAAGGAAAGAGGGGAATGAAAAGAAGATTGAAGAAAAGAAAACAAGAGATTAATGTTTGTTTTGATTTACATAAGATTCAAGAAGTAGAAGAAGGTGGTTCTGTAGCAGTTGGGAAGGGGAGGCGGTACAGAAGGAAAATGAGAAAGTAAAATTAGGAAGCCACTACCCCGCACCAATACACAAGTCTCTACTGATTACCGTGTTGAATGTATTACATTTTTATTTATTTTTGAAGCATGCAAGTATATTATAAAATTAAATTGTTATTACACGAGGGAATTTGATACCCATGGAGTCTCTTAATAGAATTTGATTGATGCAAGGTGGGATAGCCTGGTCCCAAATTTTAGTTGAATAATTTGCTGCTTGGCTTCCGTCCGCTAATTTGTTTGCTAGACCGTCTGCTGCTTGATTTCCCTCTTGATAGGTGTGCTGGATATCGCAAAATGGGATTTGTCTCATTCTTTGTTTTATTTCTGCAATCATTTCTGGAATATACCACGGAGCTTCAGTTGGGGTTTTTATGAATCTCATGAGATTCTCTGAGTCCGTTTCGAACAACACTTTGTTCCATTGTCTTTTCCGTCGCCTGTCTGGTTGCTAGCACAGTCGCCCATGTCTAAGCGGTTATGGCATCCGTTATGTCTAAAGGTTGTGCAATAGCCATTATTGTATTGGCATTCGATTCCCTGCAAATAATCCCTGCTCATGTCAGTCCTGGGTGTCCCCTAGCTGCTCCATCAGTATTTATCTTTATCCAGTCTAGTTCTGGTCTGGTCCAGCCAACGGAAATTGTTATTGTTGTTCTGAGGTTGCTTGTAGTAATCCTGGTTGGTTGTTCCCCATGGAGTACTGGTGGGTTGAAATTTTTTGCCCATTCAAATTCTTGCTGTTGTTGTAAGATTCTCGTTAGAATGCTTGCTGGTGTAGAATTGGCTTGTCTGAAAACTAGTTCGTTTCTGGTTGTCCACAGGGACCAAAGGATATAAGTAGGATGTGATAGTAGATGTATTGGATGGAGTTTGAAGTATTTGGGTTATTGTTGTTTGTGTTGTTATGGTAATTGGATGGTTATTTCCGTTGGGTTGAGTAGTTGTTATGAGATTGGATAGCCTATTCCAAGTGTCTATTGCTGTTTGGCAGTGTATAAGCATGTGTCTAGTTGATTCTGGGGCGGTGCTACATCTTGGGCATAGATTGGAATTGGAGAGGTTGATATGGTGTAATAGAGATAAGGTTGGAAGACCTTCGTTGATAGCTTTCCATAAGAAAAGCTGAATTTTTGGTGGACATGGCAAAGTCCATAGGAATTTGGTCTGTGGAAAGGGGTTTTGGTGTGAAATGATATCGTGTTGTATTAGACTATTATATCCAGAAGCGGTTGTATATTTACCAGATTTAGACAGTGGCCAAATGATTTTGTCTGGGGTGTTGTCAATTGGGATATGGATGTTTATTATATGTTGGATTGCTGTTGGTGGAAGGGTGAATAATTGATCATGTTTCCAATTATGAGTGATAGGGTCGATGATATCTGCCACTGTTTGGATAGGGTAGCATTGGGTAGGGTCCATGTTTTGATAATGAGGTATCCAATTAGCCTGGATAGGCGTTCCTAAACCGTTCCCTACGCTGTGAAAAATTAACTGTTTGAAGAAAGGAACGAGAGTTGTCATTTGCTTCCATTGAGGACTGGCGGTACTAGGTACTTGGATGGTACCTTGAAATATAGGTTGATGGTTGAGGTATTTCTCGTTATATAGTTTGGTGCAGATGGAATGAGATTTTTCGTGAATGTTCCAGATTCTTTTCATGAGAAAAGCTTTATTGTGATGGCTACTTTTCCTAATGCCTAGTCCTCCTTGTGCAATTGGTTTGTTTATCTTGATCCAACCTAATGGGTGGAGTTTCCTAACAATTGATTCATGGCCCCAGAAGAAGTTCCTAGATATTCTATCAATCTGTTTGTGGACGTGTGTGGGAAATATCTGTGTTTGCATAAGATGGATGGAAGTGGGTGTGAGAGAGGTTTTAATATGTACTAACCTTCCTGCCGGCGTAAGGCATTTTGTTATCCAACCTTGAGCTTTGCGTGCCAACCTTTGAAGTAATGGTTCGAAGATATGGCGAGAAGTTCTTCCATGTTTGAATTGTACTCCCAAATATATAGGTGGTGTTGATGTTGTTGGCATGTTGAAGAATCGTTGTAGGGATTCTATGTTATGTGGTTGTAGGTTTGGGTGGTGTATGATTGTGGACTTTGCAGTATTAATATGTTGCCCTGTAGAGGTGTTGTAGGAATGAAGAATTTTTTGTAGCTGGTGGTTACTATCTTGAGTTGCTTTATAGGAGATGAGGAGATCATCAACAAACATCAGATGTAACATTGGAGGAGCTTTTTGAGAAATTCGGAGCCCTCCTATCATCTTTTTTGCTTCTAGGTTTCCCAGATTTGTTGATAATATTTCTGCACAAATAATGAATATATAGGACGAATTTGGATCTCCTTGTCTGATGCCTCTCGTTGGGGTGATGAAACCATGAGGTGTTCCATTGATGTTGACTGAGTTGGTGACTGAAGATATACATAACATGATGTAATCCACAAAAATAGTTGGGAATCCTAGTTTAGAAAAGGCTCTTTTAACGAATCCCCAATGCATCCTATCATAAGCTTTCTCAATATCTAATTTCATGGTGATTTTTGGATCTTTGGTGTTTGCGGATGTTCTAATGTGGTGGAATAGCTTTCCCGCAATAGCTATGTTATCATGTATTGATCTTTGTGGCATAAAGGCACTTTGATAAGGACTTATTAGAAATGATAGGAGTGGTCGTATACAGTTGACTAGGATTTTGGATATGACTTTGTATGTGACATTGCAGAGGCTGATAGGTCTGAAGTGGGATGGTTTTGTTGGTGTGTCTATTTTTGGAATTAGGGTAATGTTTATGTGGTTCATGAGAGAGTGAATATTTAGAGAATCAAAAAAACTGCGAACCATGAATATCAGCTGAGTTTGAGTAGTTTCCCAAAAAACTTTAAAAAACTTACTTGTATAGCCGTCGGGGCCAGGAGCACTTTCAGAATTTATGGAGAATAGAGCTTGTTTGATTTCTGTTATGGTTACTTCCGCTGTAAGCTTTTCACATTGGTTTGGAGTCAATCTTGGCGTGATTTCCGCGAATAGTTCCTCATCTATTATTGTTGCAGGGGCTGTGTATTGGTTAGAGAAGTGATCTAGGTTGATATGGATTGCCTGAGTTTTGTCGCTGATCCAGTTATTTTGAGGGTCCTGAAGTTGCTGAATATTATTACGAGTGCAGTGGATAGTTGCTTTTGTGTGGAAGAACGTCGTATTATTGTCTCCTGATGTGAGCCATTGTATTTTGGATCTTTGTTTCCAATATGTTGCATGACATTGGAGTAGGCTTAAGTGTTGATTTCTAAGTTCTTTATCTTTTGTTAACCAGTATTCCAGGTCTCTCCCTATGCGAGTAGCGCACTGATGTTGAGCCCATTGAATTTGAGTTGTTGACTTTTTTATTAAGTTTGGTAGGTGACCAAATGTATCTTTATTCCAGTCCATAAGTATTTGCCCAATTGTGATTAACTTTAGCTGGAGATTTAGAGCTGGCTCCGAATCTTGCTGCCGACTCCATGCTGATTCGACTATTTGTCTTAGTTGTGGGTGGTTTAGCCACATATGTTCAAACTTGTAGTTTTTCTGTTCTTGCCAATCCATTATTTTGGTATGCAACAAAATGGGCGCGTGATCAGAAGAAATCCTGGGAAGATGAGTGACTGCTGCATGAGGATTGGATGTACCTCAGTGTGGTGTTGTAATTGCTCTATCCAGTCTTTCTAAAATGTTGTCTTGACCTTGCTGACTGTTTGTCCAAGTGAACGGATCTCCACGGAATCCAAGGTCGATGAGACCCATTTGATCTATCACGGTGAGGAATGGTTGGGTTTGACTATATGTGACCTGTCTTCCGTCTTTTTTTTTCGGATTGATTCATTACCTCATTAAAGTCACCAATTAGCACCCATGATGTTGAATTGTTGATGTTGAGGAAGATGGATGGGAAATCTTGCCATCAAATCGGTTCTAGCGTTTGGATGTGGAGGGCCGTGAATTCCTGTGCAAAGCCATGGTGATCCTGGAGTAGGGGGAGTGACGAGAACATGGATGTAGCTTTGGGATTGGAGCAGAACCCGAATGTTAATGTTATTTCTCCACATAAGGCATAGACCTCCTCGTCTTCCCACTTTGGGCACTGTGGATAGGTTTTGGTATTGAAGGGTTTGTGCAATTCCCGACATATGTCGTTCATTTGCTAGTGTTTCAGAAAGAGAAAGGATATCAGATTTGTGTAATGAGATTAGTCCTTTGAGATGTTGAATAGTGGTTGGGTTATTTATTCCTTGACAGTTCCAGGATAAAATATTCATTTTGCTTTCAGTTATGGAAACGGGTTTAATGTGATTGCGTAATTGAGTACGGGGTTAGAAAGCTGATCTGACCCGTTATATCTGATTTGGACAGGCTTATGAAGGAGAGGATAGAGGAAATAAATGGTGTAGTTGAGATGAGCTTTCCGTAGGATTGATAGGAATTTAGTTGAGTGGGGTGATTTGGGATTTTTGAGTAAGAGAATTTAGCTGATGAGCTTTTTGAGTGGGCTCGGAAATATTATCGGTTTTGGGGTTGGGGGATTGTGATGAGTTAGGGATGAGTAAGAGATTGGATGTGACCTTAAAACTGGATCCAGACTCGGGAGCAATGATAACTGTAGCTTTTCGTTACTATCCAATAGAAACTACAGAAGAAATTATCTAGGCTAAATTGAAATAATGGATAATTATTTGGTGATACCTGGGATGGCATACTTGCCTCGCACTTTGAATCAACTTCAAGTTTAGTGTGTGCTTTAGGATGGTGTGGAAGTTGGGGTTAAAAACGGCGATAAAAATAGACTGTTGTGGGATTCACAAAAAAGCAATATTCAGATTAATCTAATAGTGGGTTTGGATGTAGAATTTTAAATGTGGGATTTATGGATTCAGGAGATTTGGTGGAATTACGTTTCCATCAATATGTTTGGTTGCCCAAATCCCTGGAATCACGTTTCCCACGAGAATCAGTTTTCCAGCAAATCCTTTATATGGAGTCCGGGGGCCCCCCCCCCCCCCTAAGATTTGATAGGAAACTTATCAAGAGATTTATGGACCCACTTTTTTTTAACTCTAAACCCCATATATATGCAATTTTAAGATTATGAGGGTAATGCCAAACAGTATATAAACTTTAAAACAAGATAATTCTACAAATCTTAGGAACTTTAACTAAGTTACCAAACACACGAGAGATTTATATGAATCACAGAATTTGTAATCCCGTGGGATTATAAATTCCTCTAAATCGTGAATTCTGCAAACAAATCCACCATAAATAAAACCAAATTAGTCTGGGAATCCGGGATTCACAAAATAAGCAATATTCAAAAATAAAAAAATAAAATAAAAAATTGAGCCAACACAAATCCTTCACGATACTTTAACACGTGTTAACAAAGGGGTCAAAACATGACACCACCTATATCACTTCTAGGTATACATTTTACTTTTTTTAAACAAGAAATTGACGTTTAGTCCCAAAGTCATTGGGCTTTAGACTGTCTAGTCCTTCCATCTCAAGCCTAGTACTAGGGGATCCAAATTTACCAAATTTTGTACGGGTCAATCCTTGCATGGACGATTCAGTCCAAAACTAATTTCTTCCGTGGGAAAACATACCCCTCAGCTAAATGTCATATCACTTCTTCGTAATTCAGTGTCCATTTTTTCATTTTCATTTCATGGAAACAACTCTCTTGAGCGAAGAAAAAAAAATCATAAAACTGAATCTCGTCGTTTCAATGAAATTTCAATCTTCAAACCTTATTATGATAATCGAACAAACACCGGATTCGTCTTTGAAAAACCTAAATTGTCGTTATCAGTTCCATTTCTTGAAGATTAACTCAAAATTAGTAAATTTTAGCAAATCAATATGTAGATTTCATCATTTGGAAGCGATTTGAAAGATGTGAATACGTTATATCATTTAATTTGGGTTACTCTCCCTCCCTCCCATAAAAAAATAGAGAGAGAAACTCTTTATACATATCTGAAGATTTAGAGAAATAATTTTTGTTTTGGTTGATGGAAATTGGAGGTCATATAGAAATTGCCGAGCATGGATCAAATGCTTTCGGAAAAGATGTCATTCAGCTTATATTTCCGTCGGATCTGCTCATAGGGCCGTTTCTTATCTATGAAGTATTGGACTCCTTCAATTCAAAGATGTAAGTAGTAGGAATAATAACCTAATTTTTATATCAGATCTCACTTTAATTTGATTTTTGGTTTTGATTTTTGTGCATCAGACTCGAAATCTGTTATGATTTTCGTTGATTTGTATTAGCAGGTTAAAAATTTTGTAATTCATTTAGTGTTGTTTAATTGTGAATGTGTTTGTAGTAGCTTAGGAATTTATGGTATATTTGCTTATAAGAAACCATGAAAAATTTGTGTAAAATATTACTTTCCCATTCTTGTTTTTAATTTTCTTTTAGGTTCTGAAGTTGTGATACTCACAAATCACATTTTGCTATGTAACTTCTCTGAGTAGTTTTAATTACGTTATGCATTGAAATTGTGGAATCTAGTAGGAGATTAAAATGATACTACTGAATAATGAGAATGAGTTATCACTTATCAATGGAATTCTGGTTTTGCTTACACATACCCTGGCCCGGAGATCTGACACACATACAAATACATTTCCCTTATTACTTCACCCAATAAGAGATCATTGTGGCACAAGCACGAGGCCGTTGATAATCATTCTGAGATTTCTACTTCATTTTTACTCCTGTCATTAGTGGACCAATTTGCAGTAAGTACTCAAATTCGATTTCAATTAGACTAATCTTTTCAAGGATTTTTTCATTAAAACCAGAGTATGGTTGTATTTATAATCCATCTTAGGTTCTTCTTATGTAGACAACCTGCATTTGTTGTGTCTAAGCAAACACAAATGGAGGAAGGAAGCCAAGTGAATTAATTAACGCCTCCTTTGGTATGTCTATTACTTTGTCCCACTAAAGACTTTTTTCACCTAAAGATCAGGTTTTCGTCTAATTAAAGTAGAGACCCTCTTTCATTTATGTGTACCTATATATTTAACACAACCACAACTTAAATGATTGATGATGACTTGCAATTAAGCATGTAAGTGCTAATTCTGGTTCAAAATTTTCATTTATGTGCTCACTACGCATTTATGTACCGGCTATACGCGGTTTACATAGAAGTGCACTTTTTTTTTGTCCTTGTTATAAGAGGTGTATATGCTTGTACACCATTTATATGACTTCTTGTATATTCCACATGGACTATTTTTAGTTTTACATATGAAAAACTTGGCCTTCCTCTGTGATGAAATGGGTATCGTAACGATCTTTATGACTTATTGCAGATATGTTACCTCATGTTATTGTATGCTTGCATTAATTAATTGGGATAAATAAGGGTAGATTCATTTATTCATTTCTCTTTCTTTTTTCCCCCAGAAATGGCCGAGAACAAAGGTCATGACTACTCATCTGGATGGTGGGAATTCTTTTTTGGGTTCCAAAATTGGAAGCCGAGATGCAAAACGAAACATTTAAAAGGTATTACTTAAGAATTTCCACCCTTCTATTTGTTTCTTTTATTTTGCATCCTAGTTATTCTATTTATTTGTTGATAAGTACATAATTATATAAAAGCAATCCAGATTCCTGCACCTTTAGTATTATCGCGTTCCTATTTTACTCAAACTAAAAGCTCTCAATGTGAGCTGCGATGTGTACATAGTTGTACACATGCTGAAGATTAATGTGTACATAATTATACACCTGTTTATTGGATGCAATTTCTAGGTGCTGATCGGCAATTCAATAAGCTTTGGTTAATGTTTAATCCTTCTACTGGTAATTATTACTCGTATACTTTTGTTTTGATTTCCAAATTTCAATTCAGCATGCAAATTTGATAATGGTAGACTGGAATTTATATCAATAGGTGAAACACTATCGTTGGATCGCAATTCAAGATTTGTTATGAGGTCAGTACCAGCTTGGCTTTTGTTCTTTTTAATCATTCACTTTGTCTTAGCTCTGGATAACTTAACTTGAGAACTTTTTATACATATATTGTACAAAGAAATTTGTTTCCACTAAACTCTCTACTTGCAACTCCCGTTGAGAAATTTCATGTGAAATTACTTAGATTAACTACTTGTTTAGGATATGCCCAATTTTGTGTTTTCTTTCTTTCTTTTTGTTGTAGACTTTTTATGTGTAGACGATTCAAGTTGTTTATGTGTATAAACTTCTGCATTTTGTTCCGTCTCATGAATATACGACATGTTTTGTGTATGCGGATGTTAGATTTTCTAGATTTTGTACATGGGTACATGGTGTACACTACTGTCCTGTCTCGTTGATATATGGCATGTTTTTTGGGTATGGATGTTGGATTTTCATGATTTTTCTAGATGTGTACATGGTGGTACACCACCATGTGTACATATTTGTACACCTATAATATAAGTGTACATTGTCGTACACATATGACATAAATTACCTGTTTACATAGTATCCCATTTTAGGACTCTTAATCAAGTTTTAGTGAACAATCTTTTTTCACATAATATAAACACAGGCCAAGTGCAGTAGTAAGTTAAACTAAAACCCAAAGTCGTTGAGGAACTAGATCTGATTCACATAATATAAACACAGGCTTGCTAATGTATCAATCCAGCCAAATAATCATATCTACTGTATCTTTATAAATGTTGCTTCTATTTGACCACTGGAGCTTTCATCAACGGATGCAACCCAAATTGGCAACAACCTCTCGAATCTCGGTCAGATATACAACAAAAAAGATCATTCAACAAAAGTATTGGTAAGCATATATTCTTAAAAGTACGTAAGAATTAACCGATGTATTTTCTTGTACACCAGTTATATGGGTGCATATAAAAGTGCACCTTTTTTTGTGCTTGTTATAGGTGTATACATATGCTTGTACACCTTGCTCTTTCTCTTAGAGATTCAATGGAGGAAGATATGGAAAGAAAGGACGCTGCTGCAAGGGATGCAGAAGAAAAATGAGGTGGACAGGCTTCAAGTTCACATGATACAACTATGACTGAAAACACTGGCATTATGTCTGATGGAGCTAATACAGGCGATTTGATGGCAAATCTCATGCTTGTTACTGGTTGTCCTGGGGTTGAATCTATGGTTAGAAAAAAGATGCAATTTATGATTGTACATGAATTAGAAGATGTGGTTTTCTGCAGTGAAGGAAAGATGTGTTTTGTTTGATTAGAGTTTATGCTTGCTCGAGTTTGAAAGAAGATGGTGTTACTGAGATTTCATGGGTGTTAGAACTGTTGATTTGATGAATATGAGATGGAGACAGTGCTGTTACTTTGTGTGATTTAGGGTCTGCAGTGAGTAAGCTGATAACGAAATGAAGAAGCGTTGTGTATTGTTGCTGGCCGAGCAATTACAGGGTATGGATGAGCTGCAGCTCACTATGAAGCAATTGCAGGTGATGCTATGGGAAATTTGGAAGAATGGGTTTGCTTCTATGTTGCAGTACAAAGAATGGTGCAGCTGAGTAACTGGTGCTATTGAGATGGTAGAACTCTAAAGTGGTGATCTGGTGAATAATTATGAAATGCCGATGGAATTGCAAAGATGAAATCTGAAATGTGTGATGTTAGTGGTACTGAGGAGCAGGAATTTATGTTGTTGTTGGATGGGTAGTGTTGCTGTAGAGAAGTGCAACTAAGATTGGAAAGATACAGAAACGGATAAAAAATTTGAGCTGAATGGTTGAGGTGCTGTAGTTTTTTGCACCAGCAGTGTTAAGAGTGGTTTAGCGTTGGATCTGGTGTTGGTAATGAGTTTGGGTTGTAAACAGGTTATATTTTTGTAGATGTGTACATGTTTGTACACCAATGTAAACTAAGTTTTTTTAAAATTGAGAATGATATAGTCATATGTGTACTCTTTTTGTAGCTCTCGGAAAGAGCTTTCCAAATATATAAAATTTGCGAATTTTTGACAAATGGTTCGAAAGATAAATTGATTTTAATTTTTTTTTTATATTATTTAAAACTGCTGACATCATCACTTTGGATTAAACTGCAAATATTTGAACAAAATTGTAAACCAGAAGATTATTTGTATACTTTCCATAAAAAAAACTAATTTGTACCTAGTTAAATGGGTTAGGACTAAATAGTATATTTGGATGGAATTTTGGACTAAACCGAATTTTTCCCTTTTTAAAATTACTTTTCTTTAATCTATTTTTTGTTTACTTGCGAACACAGCAAGCTACTGGGGTGTCGGTCAAAAAAGGGGTCAAAACAGGACACCTCCTGGGTAACATTTTCAGTTTTCTAAATATACTTTTTTTTTCTTTTTCTTTTTTGATTACTTGCGAACACAGCAAGCTACAGGGATGCCGAGAACAATAGAACGACGGGAATTAAACACAGCAAGCTAACAGGGATGCCGAGAGCAATAGAACGACGGGAAGAAAAAACTGATGAATAACATCAGTTGCATCAATCAATTCCATTAAAATTTTCCGATGGAATTCCAATTAAAAACTGCCCAAAGCTAACGAATCGACAACAATCCTAACCAAATCACTTATTTGAACAACAGAAGAAATTAAAAGACAAAGAACTAACGAATCATCATAATTCTAATATTAAGAATCAATCAGCAAACACAAATGTATTACATGTCGCCATTTAAAGCATGCTTCAAATGAGAATGATGTATCATTGATTACCGTGTCAAAATTGATTATCTTGATTATACAATGCTTTACAAATTCATAAATCCGACTCCGTACCGTTAGTACGGAATTAAATAGTGAGAACAAAATTTAGTTTTATGTCAAGTTTTTCGGTCGGTTATTCCACCGTGACAACGGTCATCTTGTATTCTACCAGATGCCAAACACCTCGTATAAGTTTTTCGAGTATTGAATCTGAATGCCTAGATCTCATCGATGAATGTCATCTATAGCCTCCGTTCATGACTATTCCAAATCCACCACTTCAAGCTGCTAATGGGATACTAATTTACTGGATAGGGTACCGGAAATCCATATAACACTGTTACAATCCCCCGACTAATATATAAGCCGAAAGTCCTAGGTGGGACCCACTTAGATTCCTAGGTGGGACCCACTATTCTACCTTTTCTTCTTCTTTTCCTTTGAAGTAGAGAGAAAAACAGAAGCCCGTTTCAGTAGTCACACACATCCACACTGTCCGAAGAACTGAGCGGAGGAAGCGAGAAGGAACCAAGAAGAAATTGAGGTAAAAACCCTAAATCCCCGTCTTGAAATTCCAAGAAATTTTCAATCTTTTTGTAAAATTTTGAAGAAATCTTAAAACCCCTAAATTTTGTTCAGGGTTTAAGTAAGGTTTTATGGGTTTAAAATTGATAAATTTTTTGATTGTTTTTCTTTAACATGCAAGTTGGGTTTCTTAAGGTTGATAATTCGTACTTGTTAGAAAGATTAAAGATTATGATCGTTTTCATGTTTTGAACCAGTGCAGGAAAATATCTTTTTCTTTTTTAAAAACTAGGGTTTGATTAAGATTTAGTACTATTGATTTATTAAGTTAGATCTTTGTGTTTTTTTCTTTAACCTGCAAGATGGTTAGTACTGATGGTGGTGGTTGTGGTTACTATTGGTGGTGGTTGTGGGTGGTGTTGGTGGTGGTTAGTACTGGCGGTGGTTGTAGTTGTGGGTGGTGGTGGTGGTGGTGATGGGTGATAGTTGGACCTGCATGGACCACCACCACTCACCACCAACACCCATTAGCACTCACCACCAATTACCACCATAACCCATCAACACTCACCACCACCACCAATACCCACCCACCAGCACCACCACCAACAACAACATCAAAATTGTGGGTGAAATAAATTGGGGTGTTACTTGTTTTGACTATGGGGTGGAATTTTCTTTCTTTAAACCTGCTAGCCCTAAATTGTAATTGTGGTGTAGCAAGTGACTTACATTGGTAGTGCTTGTGGATATTGGGGGTGAGTGGCGGTGGTACATTCAGGCCCAACTATCACGCATTGCCACCACTCACCATGAGGAAAAAAGATAATAGTTTTGTTTAGAAATGGTGTTTTGAATCAATGCTTGAGAGTACCGAACCAATGTGGGTCACTTGCTTTTTCCGTCTTAGTAATTGAAAAAACTAGGGTTTGAATACAAAATCTTGTTGTTGTTTTTCTGTAATGGCCTAATGGCTTATAGTTTTGAGTCTTTTGACTGATTTTTGTTTCATCTAACAGGTACTGGAGGTGGTGTTTCAATTTGTGTTTATAAGCATTCAAATACATTGAAGAGGACTAATGGGAACTGAACCAGTTGTGCCCAAGAAGGCACCACTACCTACTCCTAAAGCTATTATACACCAGAAATTTGGTACCAAGGCGGTTTACAAGACAGAAGAAGTGAAAGAATCTGCACAAAATGTTTGCCCAGGGTTAGCCATTCCGCAACAAGGTCCTTGTTTGTTTCGCTGCTGCTTGGAGCTTCCAGATATAACGGTTACTTCGGAGGTCTGCAAAAGAAAGAAAGATGCTGAGCAGTCTGCTGCACAGATTGCTATTGAAAAGGTTTATTTTTTTTATTAGATCCTTTAATGTTTTAATTTGAATGTTATTCGTAGTTGCAAAGATTGTTTTGTAATTTTTCTTATTTTTCTGGTATTATGCAGCTTGGTATCAAGACAGGGACTAATGAACTGACTGTAAAAGAATTATGTGATGAATTAGTCACTCGTGTGTCTCATGTATTTTCAGACGAGGTTTGTGACGTTTGTCTTCCTTTTTTGGTTTAACGGGTTGTTTAGCATAATTCTCATTCTGATTTTATCTGTTCTGTTTTTTGAATTATGTGGTAAAGTTTCTTCCATCGTCCCATCCGCTGACTGGCCACTTACGAGCTGCATTAAAGAGAAGAGGTCATCTCAGGGGTTTGGTTCCTGCGTCTATTCTTGCTGCATGTGATCAGAAGGTTAATAATCTATGCAAATCCATCAATCGCAAAGTGGAAACTGATCACTTGCTAAGTATCCCACTTATCATGAAGGCTGCTACATTATCTGGTTCCGTAGCCACTGATGTGGGAAAGCTCTGGATTCGGAAGCAGAACCAGTACTCTCCCGAGACCATTGAGGCTGTAACTAATGGGAATCCTTCAGCAGAAAACATTTGTGTTCAAGCCATACGCATACCTTGCTCTCTTGAGAAGCCTGTCCAGCCGCTGTCTCTTAATATTTCTTCCAAGGAATATTACGTTGATGTCATTGCAGAAAAATTGGGTGTTGCAGATGCTTCTCATGTTCTTCTCTCCAGGTGGGTAGAACAAATGAACTATAGCAACATTTAGTTAGCTATTGGTGGAACCCTACTTTTTGAGCATTCCTGGACCCAGCTCGCTGTGTAGGTTCTCTTCGAGGTTTAAAGTAGTCGGGTCTATATCTTGGGAAATGCTAATATTTTGTTGGGTCTATATGTATAGGGCAGGGAGGATAGAATCTTGTTCTTGATCTTCTAACCACGTTGTATTTCCATTGACACAAATTTTCTTTTGCAGAACTATTGGAAAATCTTCATCGGAGATGAGAGTGTATTTTTCTCCTCTGGGACTTCCACTGAAATCTGATTCCACACTGGAAGATCTTTCATACGAAGCAGAAACTCTCAATCTAAGGGCATCCTATTTTTCTGGTCAAAATATTCATGGAGAAGCAATCTTGGCAACTTTTGGATACACGTGGAAATGTGCAGATCTTTTTCATGAAGACGTAGCACTAGGTACCTATTACAGGTATGTATTCCTCTGCTTGCCACTATTTTCCCACCAATTTTATCATAGTCTCGTATAATTGCATTTAGGATCCCCTGTAATTTCATTTAGGATGAAGAGTGGTGGGAATATCATGTACATGGCGTTCGTCATTTTCTTCCATCTTCTTTAAGCTTGCTTGTATG
>JAJJMB010008687.1:2153320-2183464 GCA_023531105.1 Papaver atlanticum | reverse complement strand
TTTGTTTCTTTTGAAAAAAGGATGTGGATTTTAGCTAAATGACTTCAATGTATCGAACTTTTCGACTGTTTTATATTTATTTCTTAAAATGTTTCCAGCTTTTCGTCATTGCTTATTCTTGATGGAACTGTTTATCCAGGATGCTTGTTGGTAGGCTACCTGATGGGGGTTACAAGTTATCTAGAGATGCCATAATTGCAGCAGACTTACCCACAGCATTCACTACACGTACAAACTGGAGAGGTTCTTATCCTAGGGATCTTCTATCTACATTTTGCCGTTTGCATTGGCTACCTGAACCTGAATTCTCTACAACTTGTGTTAATGATGCTAATCAATCTCCCACGAAAAAACAAAAAATAGAAGAGACTGCAAATGGAGGTGCAGTAGAGGCTATCAGCGAGGAGGTGATAATGGGTTCTGGAGCCACCTTCAAGTGTGATGTGAAGATGGTATCCACAAGCCATGATGTGATTATGGAGTGCTCGCCCGGAGATTGTTACAAAAGGCAGGGTGATGCAGTACAGAGCACTTCTTTGAAAGTCCTTTTGTGGCTGAACAAGTATTTTAAACAACTGGACGTTCCTATAGAGAAGTGGTCACCATCTGAAAATAGTGCACTTGGGGTCCGTGTTTATCCAAGTAACTTTTTGAAGGAATTTGCTATCTGTGCATCCATCCATACCGTTCAGCATGCTAGCGTTCTTTCGAAGGATTCAGTGGGTTGCCCGAAACGTGTGGAGGAGCTTGTTGAGATGAATAGGCATTATAACATCGTTTCCCTACCAAAAATAGAAGGTCTTGATTCTGGAGTCTCTCCATCATATGGGTCCCTTGTTTGCATTAGCTATGATATTGCATTGGTTAGAGAAGGAGAAGAAGACATGAAAGAAACTCTTGAAAGCTGTGAAGAATTCGAGTTTGAAATTGGAAGCGGTTTCGTGGTTCCTCAAATTGAAACATGCGTTACACAAATGTCCACTGGTCAATCTGCTTTTTTCATCACTGAGTTGCCACATCAGCTCTTGGTTCTGAGTTCAGCTGGTGGTTGTGCAAAATCTTTAACATCGTCATCATTAAGTGAGTTTCTTTTTTCTTTCATGTCTCCATTGTTATTAGTGCCTTTACTCTCTATCCTGACAAATCTTATCTCTCTTTTCAGAAGACTGTGTCTTGAAGTACTCTATCAATTTGTTGCGGGTGCAAGAGCCGTTGGAGGATCGTATGGAGCAGGCATTGTTTAGTCCCCCTCTTTCAAAGCAACGGGTTGAATACGCAGTGAAACACATCAATGAGTCCTGTGCTGCAACATTGGTACGTTTTTCATACTGTTCATATTTTGTAATACTATCCCAATCTCATACCTGCTAATGTTCTGTTTTTCTTTTAGAGTTGTGGGACATAATGAAGTTTTCTTGCTTTTATTTCACAGGTTGATTTTGGGTGTGGATCAGGTGCTCTTTTGGATTCTCTATTGGATTATCCAATAACCCTTGAAAAAATCGTTGGTGTGGATATTTCTCGTAAAAGCCTTACTCGTGCTGCGAAGGTGTGAACTGCCAACGGGTTAATTGATTTCAGATTTTAAAGTTGTTTGTCAGTTAACATAATATTCTTCACTAAAGCTTTCAATTAATTGCTCTGTAACTGCGTTTATAATTGCAGGTTCTCCACTCTAAACTAAGTGCAGTGCATGGCAAAGATTCACCGTTGTCAAGCATTAAGTGTGCTCTGCTGTACGATGGTTCCATCACCACTTTTGACACTAGGCTTTTTGGATTCGATATTGGTACTTGCTTAGAGGTATTTGATGTTCTATTTCCTTGCTTTGCACCTGAATTTAAAACCTTACTGAAGTCTAGTGAGAATTCTTGTTGCCAGCCACTATTGCCTCACCATCGCCGCCTCACCATTGCTGCATCATCACTACCCCCTGTTATAATATTTAGAAACAGTTTTCTTGGTTCCGTATACACCCTTGAAAAAATGAGATTGTTATAGTTCCATCTTTTCGATTAACGTGTTGAAAATATGTGCAGGTGATTGAGCATATGCAGGAGGATGAAGCATGTGCGTTTGGCAACATTGCGCTGAGTACTTTCTGTCCTAAGATTTTGATCGTCTCAACTCCAAATTACGAATATAACCCAATACTACAGAAGAATTCTCGAGATGATGAAGCAGATGAGAAGAACTCCTCTCTTCCCTGCAAATTCCGCAACCATGACCACAAATTCGAGTGGACTCGAGCGCAGTTCAACTCCTGGGCTTCCGACCTTGCCACTAGACACAACTACAGCGTGGAATTCAGCGGAGTTGGTGGGATAGGTGATGTGGAACCAGGGTTCGCCTCTCAGATTGCTGTTTTCAGGAGGAAGAGCCAATTACCAAATCTCGGAGACTTGGCAGCCCAACAATACGAAGTTCTATACGAGTGGAGTAAAAATTAAGGCAACATAATATAATACTGATCATTTTGTGCTATAAACCTAGATGTCAGCGCGACATATAATATTTCTGGAGCTAATTTGAGGTTAGAATTAGCAGGCTCTTTTACAATGTAAAAATCTAACTACATATATGTAGTTGTAAGTAAAAACGGTACAACAAAAACCTGGTGGTAATTTTGGGTATGGTTTTCTAAGCCAACTCAAACTATGGATATGGATTTAACTGCTGCAGTAATATATTAGCTAGCTTTTAACTGCTTTCTTGCTATTGCAGTGCAGTGTATGTTTCTCTTGTTTTTTTTTAGTCCATTCACTCCCAAGGACCACTCAAACAAACATATGAGCTGAAATCATGGGTTTTCTGACTCATATTTGTTAATCAATTATGAGTGGGACAAGCCGACAAAGAAGACTTGGGAGAATTGCCAGTCAAATGATTGTAGTCCACACAGAATCCCCATTAAAAAGTTGAAAACAAGAAATTGCCAGTGAACTTGCTTTCAATAGTCACTTTGTATTTTTTCAACAATACAAACCCCCATCACACTTTGATTTGAGAGACTTGAGACAGTCTCTGCAAGCTTAATTTTCTCTGTTTCACTTTGAGTTGTTCATTATATTGCAAAATGGTGTTTGAAGTAGATCTTGTTGTTACTGGTGTAGCTGAAATCCTGAAGAAATTAGTGTCAGTTGTTGCTCAAGAGATTGGTCTTACTTGGGGTGTTGAGGATCAGCTGAGAAAGCTTAAAAGAACCTTGGAGATGATTCAGGCTGTAACTGTTGATGCAGAAAAGAAGCAAGCAAATGATGCTGCTGTAAGACTGTGGTTGAGAAGGCTTAAAGATGTTGCTTATGATGCAGATGATGTGTTGGATGTTTTCTCCTATGAAGCTATGCGTAGGCGGGAAATGAATCGTAAGATAGATAAGGTACGCACGTTTGTTTCATTTACGAATCCACTTGCATTTCGCTTAAAGATGGCTCATAAAATTGAAGATATCAATAGAAAATTAGATGAAATTGCCAGTGATAAGGATAAGTTTCAGTTGCAAGTGACTAGTGGTAGTATTTGTAGTGCTCACAATCAGACTATTAAGCCATGGAACCGAGTAACGTCTTCCTTTGTAGATGAATTAAAAATCATAGGAAGAGAGAATGAAAAGTTAGATATAGTGAAGATGTTAATGACTATCCATACATCAGCATCTTTTAGACATGAAGAAAAAGTTCCAGTCGTATCCATAGTCGGTATGGGGGGGATTGGTAAGACTGCATTAGCCCAGTTGGTGTTTAAAGATGATACAATTGAGAAAATTTTTGAATTGAGAATCTGGGTTTGTGTATCTGATAATTTTGACATCTATAAGATCTTAAGAAACATAGTTGAGTCCGTTACAAGAACAAAGTATGATGATGTATCCAATATCGAGGTCTTGGTAGGTAGTGTTCATGAAAAGTTGAGTGGGAGGAGATATTTATTAGTGCTCGACGATATGTGGAATGAGAATGCAGAGGACTGGGAGAATCTTAGGAGTTTGCTAAATGTGGGTGCTCGAGGGAGCAAAATCTTGGTCACTACACGTAACAACACAATTGCATCAATTGTTGGGTGTATAATTCCTCCATACATTTTAAAGCAGTTACCCGAAGACGAATGCTGGTCTATTATCAGGAATAAAGTGTTTTCTCCTGGCGGAGCGTCTGAGACTCCAAATATGACAATCATAGGAAGGGAGATAGCGAGAAAATGTGCTGGTTTACCACTTGCTGCAAATTTTCTTGGAAGTCTTATGCGCTTAAGAAAAGATGAGAGTCATTGGTTGTCAATCCGGGACAGTGACATTCTGAATGCAGCGGAAAGTCAAAGAAGAATCATATCAATTCTGAGATTGAGCTATGATAATTTGCCGTCACATCTGAAACAATGCTTCTGCTACTGGTCTTTATTTCCAAAAGGTTTCATGGTTGCTAGAGAAAGTCTGATTCAAATATGGATAGCTGAAGGGTTCCTTCATCAATCTTACGGAGGAAATGAGAGATCACTTGAAGATATTGGAAATGATTATTTTGAGAGTTTGGTTTCTAGTACGTTCTTTCAGGAAATAGAAAAGGATGAGTTTGGTGACATTCAAGGATGCAGGATGCATGACTTTGTACATGACCTTGCACAAAGTGTCGTCGACATTCATGAGTTCACAGGCCTGAATGTGAGAGCAATGGAGAACATTTCTGAAATTCGTCGACTGCAATTACACTCAGATGAAAGAATATCTCAAACATTTCCAGAAGTCTTAAATAGCGCAAATAAATTGCGCACAATAATTTCTCTGAATGAAGATTTTGGAATCAAAGATTTGTCTGGTAACGAGAGCTTGCGTGTAATATTGCTGCGCGGTGGAAACAAACAAAAGATTTCACCGTTTACTTTCAAGTTCAAGCATTTGAGGTACCTCTCCCTCTCCGACTCTGACATTGGAGGCGTGTCCATCAGTCAACTTTACAATTTGCAGACGTTGGTGCTTTTTCGTTGCGTTAACATTCAAAAGACTGTCAAATACATAGGGTCTTTGAAAAATCTAAGGCACTTACATCTCTTGTATTCGGATGTAAAAATGCTACCCGATTCTATTGTTAGCCTCACTAATTTGCAGACAGTAGATCTCTTTTCCTGCAGATTGTTTGAAGCGCTACCCTTAAGAATTGGGTTGTTAAAACATCTAAGCTGCCTTGATCTCTCATTTACAGCAATCACAGAATTACCGGATTCAGTCACTTGCATCAGCCATTTGAGGACGTTGAAGTTTGCGAATTGTAAAAATTTAGCTGCATTACCTGGAGATTCTGGATCATTGACACGATTAAGGTGCCTTAATTTGGATGGTACGAAGATCAAATTATTGCCTGAATCATGCATTGGGAAACTCTGCAATTTGGAGATAGTGCGACTAGGAGATAAGTGTGAGTTCCCGAAAGAAGTTAGGAACTGGCCGAAATTAAGACGTCTGACACACAATGGAGAAGACACATCTGATGCAATAATGCCCAGAGGTATAGAAATGCTAACTTGTCTGGAAGAAATAAAGCCGTATGTGGTGAGGAAAGAAGAGGTCTCTGTCGCAACCAGTAATTCTAGTGGCATTCAAGAATTAGCAAGCCTAAATTCCCTTCAGGTGTTAGTAATAAAAAATCTAAGCAGAGTGAGAGGCGAAATAGACGCTAAGAGAGCAAAGTTAATGGACAAGCAAAATATTCAATATTTGGAACTACACTGGGAAGACTTGTCTGGTTGTGTTGTCGACCATGTTAACCATGGTATGGTGTTGGAAGGTCTGCAACCTCACCCAAACTTGGCAGAATTGAAAATATGGGGATACCAGGGGTTAAAGCTTCCGAAGTGGATGGATTCATCTTCTAACAGCCTCCCGAATTTGGTGAAGTTAACCTTACTTGAATGCGTTAGTTGTGAGCAGCTTCCAGCACTGGGTGGACTCCCATTTCTTAGAGTTCTTCAGATTGGTGTAATGAAGTCTGTGAAGTATTTGGGTGAAGAGTTTTATTACCAAGGGAATGCAGAAGAAGAAAGCAGTGTTTCCGGATTTACAACACCGGCGCCAACATTTTTCCCTTCGTTAACTCAGTTGTTCCTTGCAGGGATGAAAATTTTAGAAGAATGGGTTGCTCCTCCACCACCTTGCAGTTCTTTCCCTTTCCTTGAGGTTCTAGAGATCGTTGACTGCCCTGTCTTAGCATTACTACCGGATTTACAGTTATGGACTTCTCTCCGTAAATTAACCATATGGAAGTGCGAGAAATTGAAGGAGTCTATACCGTATGATCTCAAGAAATCCCTTACCTTTCTTGATAAACTGGAAGTTGATTTTATTCAAAAAGACGATCAGCGAGGAGTCCAACATCGCTAAATCAATCACCGTCAGGTCATCACTGAGACTGAGTCACCACATCAGCTCTTGGTTATGGCCTGTGGGTGCAGCTGGTGCTGCTGGTCAGTTTCTTTCGTGTCTCTGTCGTTCCTAATTCCTCTATTTCATATAAGCTGAGTGTCAATTGTATGCTTTTGCAATTTCTTGATGTTTCTTTTGAAAAATGTACTCCGGAAAAAAAGAAAGATCAGTTGGTCTGACCGACTGCTTTTTCTTCGTTGGAGATTTAATTAGTGCCGATGGTTGGTATTCTGCAAGACTGCAAAGAGTAGAAGCTCCTGAGCATCTCCAATGATAACTTGGTGTGCATCCCATGTGTACTAGTTTTTGTATGAATGTGAGATAAAAATTCTCTAATTTAAGGATGTGAAAAAAAATCCATCTCCAACCATAAATCATATATACTAGAACACCGCTGCCACGGTGGGGAGGGCCGACCGAAGAAAAATGAACAACGCTGCATAACGCGTTATACATCCTTGGAATGTTATTTTTGAGGCATAACCAAATTAGTGGATGCATAACCAATATACGATGGTATAAATTGTTATACGTTCTTTGTGGTATGCATCTTTTTTTTTGTTGGAATGGTATTTTTAGGCATATACTACCTCCGTTTCAGAAAAATGGATCCTTCTACAGTTTCATTTTTTACTAGAATAAGCCAAATTGAAAAAGTGATACTTTCACCACGTTTCAGAAAAAGTGATATTATCGCTTCGTTTCAGAAAAAGTGATACTTTAGCCCCGTTTCAGGAAAAGTGATACTTTCGTCGCTTTTCAGAAAAAGTGATACTTTCGCTCCGTTTCAGAAAAGTGATATTTTCGTTCCGTTTCAGAAAAAGTGATATGTGAGGGTAAAATACCCGATGGCCACGTGTCAACATCCCAAGGGATGATCTCATGATAAGATGATAAGGTGGAAACATCGAATCATACTCTATAAAGATGATTTCATCTGAATCGAGACACCTGCTACAAGCGTTACATGAATGACGCGTATGAGGAGTGGTCTAATCGATCCAGACGGTCAAGTCTAAAAAGAAGGACTGCATTAAATGAAGGATCAGAAGAGACGTGGGCGAATTTACATCGTACCAGAAGGCTCGGGTGATCTATACTACAACCCAGAGGTGATACAGCACGAGATTCTCCAAGAAGGAGCTACACGATGATAAACAGGGCGAGATAACTCGGAGGGAGAACCAAGCAGGCCATCACGAGGGATAGTATAGAGTTCGTCCGAAGCAACGAGGAGATGCACGACAGCTCCGTCAGTTCGGCGAGACCAGGCCTTCACAAGTCCAACTTGCCTATAAATACCAGTCCTTGTAGAAGGAAATGGACAACTTATGTAATACTAGATGGTCTTCCTACAGAGAATTCCTGAGAGAGATCTAGATAAAGAGAGAGTGAGAAATCTAAGTGATATTTGTAGCTCTTTCAAGGGTAAGACCCTAATCAATAAAGAAAACATCTTCTTTCCCGTGGACGTAGGTCTTCATGGCTGAACCACGTTATATGCTTGTGTTAATATTTACTTTCATGTTCTTTACATTATGTTTGTCTTTGAATCCTTAATGTTAGTAGCTTTATAGCCTTTAGATCTACTTGGGTGTAGTCATCAGAAAAGATGCAACTACATTTTGGCGCTAGAAACAGGGAGGTATGAAGATCTATTCTATCTCCCTAGTAACAACTCTATATTGTTTTCATAATCTCCTTGAGAGAAGTGGTTTTCATGCCACTGTGTAGAACTCTGTTAGAATTTATGAGTAGAGCTCGGACTTAACACAGCCTACACGATCTGTGAAGTCTTGAAGACCCTCAAAATCAACAGATCTACATCCTTTTCACTAATTTTCTTCAAAATTTTCATCCTTTTAGGTTTTTTTTATATCTTCCTCAAGATGCTCAAGAGAGTTGAAGATCGGAGTGAAAATGGAGTTTTAAACACTTCGGCGCTCAAACAATCTCCTCCATGAAAGGGCTGGGAAGAAGTTTTAGTCAGTAAACTTCATAAGGGAAAATATTGTCCTATGAAAGTTGAAAAGACGAATTGTTCATGACGTTCTTCATCTTCTAAGAAACTCAAGATAATCCACAATCTTCTTCTTAGAAATCTAACTTTAAGTCAAGGGGAAGGGTTAATGAGTACATAATCATTCATCAAACTCAAAGTTTGTTCAAAATCAAAAGTTTAAAGATGATGAGAAATATTTCCTAAAATGGGAAGATATGCTCAATAGTCATAAACTTGGCTTTTTTCCTAATAAAGGTATGACGTGTAGAAGGAGGTATTTTTCTCAAGTAGAGAGACAAGAAAAACACCTTTTTCCCATCACCAAAACCTTGTGCAAGTAGGGAATGTTTTGACATCTTCGCATGTCTCCAAAATTTACTGCAAAGTCTTCCTGTACTTATCTGTCCAGTCTGAACTATGACTTAGTAATTGCACGTGACCTGCAAATCTAGGGTCCCACATTTCTGTAAGAAAAGACAAGTTGAGCATTATTGCATATATCGCAGGTAAGGCGATGGTGACGAGACGGTCCACTCGCACGAGCCAAGGTGAAACTGGTGGATCCCTATCTAGAGGCCTAGACGAGATGGAGCTCGGTGAAACTATGCACAACGGTGTACTCCCAGGAGAGGGACAACCCGATAACCAATATCGGGAGGGGTTACCTGATAACTCTAGCTCTGGCGAAGAGGGAAATCCCTTTGAAAGACAGAATGATATCCATTTAACTCAACTAGGAGGGTTGAGTCGTTTGCCAAGGCAAACAGTAAACAATGAGGAGAAGGAAGGCGAACCTTCTAACCTCGGCGATACCGTTGTTACTATCGCAGCCATCCTGAAAGCTCAAGAGGCGCAGGCTGAAACGCAAAACAAAGAAAAAGGTGCCACTCACTACCATAGAGGAGACCCCCGAGGAGGAGAATCCTTTTGAGAACTTACAAGACGATGAGCGAGTGCATATCCTTGACACCTCGGACGAGGAAACAGGAGAGTGCTTTCCGAAAGGAAGGAGAAGTCCTAAACGAGGAAGAAAGCCCGTCCGAAGGATCATCCGATGTCGATCCCAAGCATAGACGAGAAAAGAAAAAGGAGGACGAAGTAAAAACCAACTGCACGGCCGAGAACCGCGCAGTCATAGACCCCAAGCGAGGTGAGACTTCAAAGTCAACTCGTTCTAAAATAGTGACGTACGCCGAGAAATCCGACGAGGATTCAAGGCGATCAAGATATCACCGTCCAAAAGCTTCCTACTCGCCCGAAAGAGTGCAAGGACGAAGGAAGAAAGCTGAAACGAAGCACAATGATGACCGATTACAAGATCTGTCAACTCGAAGCGATGTGCAGAGAGGCTATAGGAAAACAAGAAGGAAAAAAGTTGAAGGAAGTACTGCAAGAGGATGGATAGTCTCCCTTATCGGAGAGTCTACTATCCCAACCACTTCCAAGGAAATGCTCGCTCCCAACGTTTGCAACTCCCTTCAATGGGGCCGGCGATGCAATCGAACATCTCAGATCCTACCGCATAACACTGACACAGTGAAGTCACTATGAGGTAGTGATGTATAGGTTCTTTCCAGCCGGTCTAAAAGACGAGGCCCTAATGTGGTTCAATAACCTGCCAAAGGCATCGGTTAAATCGTTTGACCATCTATTCGAGTTGTTCTTAGAAACATACATACATAACAGCCGAGTCAAACCCGAAATTGACATGCTGTTCCAGTTAGCCAGGGGACCGAACGAGTCACTCCGCTCTCTGGTAACTCGTTGGAGAAAATTATGTGCCGAGATCGGAAGAGTCCCAGAAGCCTACCTGATCTTGGGCTTTAAAAATAGTCTAAGAAAGACGGACCCCATATTTGTCCGCATGTACGAGACCATGCCACCCAATCTAGGGAAACTGAGAGAGATTCAAGAGGATTACATAGCCCTTGAAGAACTCCAAGACGGTACTTATGACAAATTGGTAAAAGGAACCAGTATAGGAGCAAATGTGGTAGAACCACAGAACCCTCAAGCGTCATCCCAAGGAGCAGGGCGATACAACAATGGATCTACCCAGTTCGATAAACATCGAAGTGGAGGATGGAAAGGGCGAGACCAAGCCCAACGAAAGAAGGGAAAGTTCGTTGACCCAGTTTACATGAAACTAAACACACCTATATCCGAGATCTTTAAGAAGATCGATGGGAAATGTAAGATCACATACCCATGGAATAGAGGACAGCAGCCCGAGCGCGCTAAGAATAGAACAGACTTCTGCGAGTTTCACCAGTTCTATAGCCACACGACGGACTTGTGCATAGATCTGAAGAAGATGGTGCAAAACATGATTGATGAAGGAAAACTCGAGGAGTACATCGCATAACCAACGATCCAACCAACGGTGGGAACAACCGTACATCGCGTAGAAATACCACGCGAGTCACAATACTTGGGATGCAATATGATATCGCACTCAGTTATCACTGCTCCCACACCTGAAAGAAGTATTACAGGACAAATCCACAAGCGAAACTTCGAAGGTGACGAAGTCTTCAGTGTGGCAAAAGAATCTCCTATGAAGGAGTGGATGAAAATAAGTATCATTTTTTTAGCCTCGGAGGCACCAGATGAAGGACGAAACCACAACGATCCACTAGTGGTTACGATGTCTATCGCACTGCCTGAGCATGAGGGCGAGGAAGAAAAGCCTAAAGTATTGCCATGGGCCATGCCTAAAATACTAATAGACGAAGGAAGTTCTGTCGAAATCTTGTTTTATGAAACATTCAAGCAAATGGGTCTTAGAGACGAATGCCTAATCCCTTCTACCTATAACATATTTGGATTCAATGGCTCATCGACCCTCCCAAGAGGCGAGGTCACCTTAGAAATTCGAGTAGGAAAAATCCTCACTCTAACCACTTTCTGTGTAGTAGATGTACTTTCACCCTACACAGCCATTGTCGGGCGATCCTGGGTCCATGGGATCAAAGGAGTTTCCTCGACCTACCATCAGAGACTAAGGTTTCCAACACCCGATGGGATCGCAGAGATCGTTGGAGACTCAGGCGAAGACAGGTACTGTTACAACATGGACGTACAAAATGGAAAGAAAGGAGTAAATTCCTCTAAAGAAAAAAAGAAGAGAGTCAAGAATGCTAAGAACCAGGCTGAAATCGATGCGTTCATAGCAACAACGAACGAAGCAAGGCGTTCGGGTAATGTGCTTGACTCGGACGATGTTCCAATCTCGGACTCACCTATGGAGCCATTACAGAATCTTTCCGATGTCGGAGAGCTCAAATCAAATTTCTCGGCCTCGGAACCCACAAAGGAGGTCAATATCAGAACACCTGAAAACCCGGGTATGGTCAGGATTGGAACTCTCCTTATCAAAGAGGAAGAAGACAAACTAATACAAGTCCTAAAAGAATATTCTGACATCTTTGCGTGGCGTATGGAAGATATGCCTGAGATAAACCAAGAAATCTGTTGCCATCATTTGAAAATCAACCCAAAGCATAAGCCCATAAGGCAAAAGATGCGAAAGGTGGTGCCAGAATATCACAAAGCAATTCAAAAGGAATTAAAAAAGATGGAGGCATCATGAGTCATCCAAGAAGTACAGTATCCAATATGGATTTCTAACATGGTAATTGTACCAAAGAAAAATGGGGGAGTGCGAATTTGCATTGATTTCAGTGATCTCAACAAAGCCTGTCCAAAGGACAGCTTCCCACTCCCTAATATTGATCAACTCGTGGAAGCAACATATGGCTACGGATTACTATCCCTAATGGATGGATACTCTGGTTATAACCAGATTCCCCTCACCGAGGAAGACCAATAGCATACTGCCTTCTTCACTCCTCGAGGACTATACTGTTACACTAAAATGCCATTTGGACTAAAGAACGCGGGCACGACTTACCAAAGAATGGTGGAAAAAATGTTTGACCACTGGATACATAAAACCCTAGAGGTATATATAGACGACATGCTTATCAAGAGTAAGCTTCCACGAGACCAAGCAAATGACCTCAAAGAGATTTTCGAACAAATGAGAAAATTCAACATGAAAATTAACCCGGCAAAATGCGCCTTTGGAGTTACCTAAGGGAAGTTCTTAGGATACCTGGTCACTAAGCAAGGCATCGAGGTGGATCCCGCTAAAGTGCAAGCCATACTCGAGATGCCTTCACCTGCCACAGTTAAAGACGTGCAGAGGTTAAATGGTCGACTAGCATCCCTGGGAAGGTTTATAGCTAGATCATCCGACAAATGTAAAAATTTCTTCAACACTTTGAAGAAAGGTGAAAAATTCTCATGGAGCAATGAGTGCGAAGAAGCTTTTCAAAAGATCAAAGAACATTTGGCCACCTTGCCAATCCTTCAGAAACCCGATCCGGGCGAAAATCTTTACATCTACCTATCGGCGACTAACACCTCGATCGGCGCAGTGCTAACCCGTATAGATAAAGAAGTAGAAAAACCTATCTACTTCATAAGCAAGACTCTGACATCTGCAGAGAAGAACTACTCTAAAATTAAAAAGATCGTGCTGTCCCTGGTTTACGCGATGTAAAAATTGCGAACGTATTTCTATGCCCACACAGTCAAAGTAATTACAAAAGCTCCAATAGAATCTGTTCTAGACCATGCCGACAGGGATGGAAGAATCTCCAAATGGGGAGCCCAAATCAAACAATTTGGGGTGAAATATCAAGCCCAAACGGCAATCAAAACCCAAGTTGTTGTGGATTTTTTAGCTGATTTCCCTCTAGATGATACAGATGAAATCGAAGAAATCCCAGGGATGGAGGACGAGATGGAAGACCCACCCGAGCTGCTTCGCTCGGAGAATCCCAGATGATGGGAAGTCTTTGTAGACGGGTCATGTAATTCGGAAGGATCCGGCATCGGAATGGTCTTTACGACTCCAACAGGCCGCATGATCGTCTATAGTCTAAGGTTAGAATACCCCGCTACTAATAACATAACCGAGTACGAGGCAGTCATACACGCCCTACGAGTAATAATTGCACTAGGCATCAATGAAGTGAGACTCACAAGTGACTCACAACTTATAGTTCGGCAGATAGATGGAATATATCAAGCTTCTGATACCTGTTTGCAGCGATACCTCCAACTCGCCAAGCACTATATCGGACAGATTCCTAACATCACTTTCAGGCATCTAAGCAGAAACAACAATAGTCACGCAGATTCCTTAGCTTTCATTGCCTCCATGACAATAGACCCGGAAGCGACAAACGTGAGGATCGAAAGGGTATTGCTTCCCTCCATACCCATAGAAGGAGACATGGAAATCCTCAGTATGGACATAACAGACCAACACGAGGCCTTACCAGACGACGATTGGAGAACTCCAATCATGAAATACCTAGCCAATGGCGATCTCCCAAGCGACCAACAGCTCGCACACAAAGTGATATCCCGATCGGGAAACTACCAGCTCAGATACGACATACTGTACAAACAGTCATATCTGGGACCATTGCTCAGATGTCTCTCCTTCGTCGAAGGCCAAAACATACTAAAAGAAATACACCATGGATACGCTGGTAACCATAGTGGAGGAAGATCCCTATCCCACAAAGCCAGGCTACAAGGATACTTCTGGTCTCGCATGAACGATGACTCAAAGCAGATGGCAAAATCATGTTTAGAGTGCCAAAAGTTTGGCAAGAGAAGACATGCACCATCAATGGATTTAAAATCCGTACTCAGCCCTTGGCCATTCGCCAAATGGGGGGTTGACATCGTTGGACCTCTACGAGTTGGCACAGGACAACGAAAATACCTAATCGTGGCCACTTATTACTTTACCAAATGGGTTGAGGCTTCAGCCCTCAGGCACATTAGAGACCACGATGTCTTTAAATTCCTTTTCGATCACATCATATGTCGCTTTGGTATCCCAGCCGCCATCGTATATGATAATGGAGCCCAACTCCGAGGGAAAAACATTGACCTCCTCTTTAACTGCTTCAAGATCAGGAAGAATAAATCCACACCCATCTACCCTGAGAGTAATGGCCAGGCAAAGGCCACTAATAAAACCATCGCCGACATGCTAAAAAAGAAGCTGGATGGACATGGGGCTAGCTGGTGTGAGAAATTACACAATGTTCTGTGGGCCTACCGGACCACACGAAGAGAAGCAACAGGGATGACTCCCTTCGCTCTTACTTATGGCACGGAAGCGATCATACCAACTGAAGCGATGATCCCAAAGAACATGAAACATGAATGACTAAATATGGGAGCTACTCAACATTCATAGATAAGAATGCTATTACGGTGAAGTATTTTTTTACCTTATATAGAAGTACTTGATGCCCTTTGCTCTGGTGGAAGCATATTAGTTTGCTCTGATGGAAGGCGTACAACCTGGCGAAGCACTTCTCCATATCCAATGTCGAGTACTAATTGAGAGAGGGAACAAATCAACCAAAATGAGAGAACCACTGTGGGCACCTCGCGAAATCATGTTCTCGCCATAATTAGAAAGTAAAATGTAGGTAAGAATGTTGGTTATGTTTGGCGGGCGAGGGTCCTGATTTCCCATCTGACCACCAGTCATTGGTGTGTCTGGAAGGTGCACCTGACATTTTTTTTCTTTTAACTTGGTGGGCGTGGAGCTTCCTATTTTTCAAACAGGATGCATCTAAAATGTTGTTAGTTCGTTAGTAACACGGCATGCAAAACCATCGAATCTTTCAAACAGGGTGCATCCAAAATGTCTTTTTACTCTATCAAAAAATGAATTGCATATAGTGTCAATAGGTCGTTTTTCTTTACATCTATATAAGTCCGTTGAAATGTTAAGGGAAATAAAACAAATTAAGGCTGAAATGCGACATACCTTCCCCTATAAGCAGCCCACGATACTGCAACTAAACAGAAAATATCATTCTGATTGCTGAAATGTAATTACAGTCGGAATTTCTTGGATTTAACCTGCACGTACATTAGATTAAGAAATAATACACAGTACATCCAGACCTGACATGCATAAGTCCTCGTCCATGAGTACCTTCATCTGGCTGAAGTACGACTTAAAATTAATCAACCGTTGCAGGAAGGTAAGGTAAAATTTTCAAACTTCACCTTATTTAAGTTCAGTGCAATGATTTTAGGTTGTGCTTTTCCATTCAGAGACACTACATGGATATGTACATGACAAATTCCTAAGAAATTTCCTGCATCAAAATTGTGCAATCTATTTGAACTTTTTATCCATGGTTCCCTGTTTCATAACTGCAACGGTAGTATCTTAGGCAAAAGATCTAAACACATATTGAAAACATTAAATTAAATTTGTCGCAATACATCTAAACGAATTCTATATGAACTGGAAAAATTATTTGCTCATGACCAAGTCCTCGTGCATGAGGCGATCTTTACCATCTAAGGCTCATGTTTTACGCTTCTTTATGCGTAGAACTGTTTTCATATCATTAGGGCACACGCTTCATTATCAGAGTGCTCCGGGTCATTAACCTTATACCACATTCAAAATCAGGTTACATAAGAAGAAGAAAAAGTACATGCAACCACTAAAAATCTGAGGTATGGAACATTACCTGAATATGTTCTAAAATCATACACAGTGATTTATTTTTCAGTTGTTTCTGTGAAGCTTTCACTGTGTACCAAGGCCCTACGAATCCAAGAAGGAATAAAATAAGAAATAACATTCACCGAAAAATATCTGAATCATAAAAAGTCCTGATCAAGCATAATATAATAGAATTTGCCGACTAAATATCCTAAAGATCAAAAGATCTTCGATTATTAGACTCAATAATTTAAAGAGACAATCGAGAAGAGGGTTTGCAAGATAAACAATCGAGAAAAGGGTTTGCAAGATTTTTTCATAAAGAGGGTTTGATTTTTCTCATTAAAATTTACATTACATGAGATAAACGCTCAAATTTGGAAACATAATTATTAACGGAGACCTAGCCAAATCAGGAAACCAAGCGATCGGACGGAGAAAAAAGTCCACGTTCAAAATTTTGTATGGAATTTTTTAAAAGTCATGGCGGTTTGACGGAAGTGTTGTCCACCTAATACGGGGAAACAATTTTGAACCCGCAGTGCGAGTTCAAAACCGAATTCGTAGCCCTATAGCCATCCGATTACTAAGATCTGACATCAACTGACTGTGAATTTAACCACAGTTAGATACCCGTAACTGCCGTATTTTAAATTGATTTTCATATATTCACTTATCTGTTTCTTTATCCCTGTCGCGAACTTACTAATACCTCTTAACATCTTGTTATATCTTTAGCTCTGTCGCCAAGATATGCAAACAAGTTCTTTGTATACATACTCCATGAATCCATATTAGCCGGTACATATGATTGAATGAATAAAAGAATTGAAGGAGAGAAAAAAAAACAAGACACGTACCAATACATGAATTTCTTTACCTCGTTTAATTTTACACTTCTGCTGATATAATGGGTTGCGACCTTGAATCATAGTTGGCTCATATACCATATAGTTATTAACCATATGTCAAGCTTATTTTAATTGGAGAATTAGGTTAATCAGTTCGAATCTCAGCGTGAAGTTGTGGATAGTAGCAAAGTAACTATGGCATGGTGGAGTGGTAGAATCTCCAATTTGATCTTAGATTTTTTTTGAACAACTAAGCGGCTTAAAGATAGTACTGCGATTTAATGGAGTCGGCACTGAGACTCCAAGAGAGATTGATTCATTGTTATCAACATCTAAGGCATGCATGGGGGTACCTCTTTTAAGTCAGTACTAACAAGAATTTCAAAGAGAGATATTTCTTGCACATCTGAACCAAATAGAGACACTTCTTCAAGATCTTCATCTACATATTAGCAAATACATTTCTTGAGATGCTTTGTGTTCCTGATCTTATTTCTGCAAGCATAAGCTCTGATTTTCTACGAGCATAAGTTCTTATTTAGGGTTTATACTTGGAATAAAATTCTAAGTTTTCCAAAACAAAGAAAAGATATGAAAGATCTCTCTCGGGACCAAAAATAAGGATTCTGTTAGGAGTATTAGAATTTGTTGTGATATTTAGTTTAGATACGGCAGTTTAACTTTGAACAAAATACGGGTATTTAACTGTAGCTAAATTCATAGTTAGATGATGTCATATCTTAGCAAATCTAAAGGCTATGAGACTGCGAATTCAGTTTTGAACTCGCAGCAAAATCTTTTCCCCTAATACGGTGTTACTAACGTACAGTTAAGTATTTGGTGTAAACACGGTATAACAAAATTATTTAGGTTAAAACTCTGACAGAAGTGCTGTCCACCTACCTTTTTGTCAACGAAGTTACTAACAAACGGTTAAATATTTGATGTAAATAAAGTGTAACCTAATTTTTAATATTCCGACTAATAGAATTGTGCCAAGTGTCTTCACCATAGCTCCCACATTAGAAAAGACCTATTTCGGCCAATAAGAAGCGAGGGTTTCATCACCATTCAACGTGAGAGTTTATTTTGTCAAGGCTTTTAAGGAGGAAGATTAGTGACTAAGAAGATAAGAAGCAGCTGTTAGAACATCAACCAAATTAAAGAAATCACTATTCTGCTGCGTTATTGGAGATGAATCCGAGGGTGATTTACTGAACGAACCTTCACATTTGTTTGCATAATTTGCAATCCTAACACTTATTTTATTGAGTTTAACATAGTCCCTGGCTACAAAATAATCACCGGCTGTTTCAATATCATTAATAGCGGAATTATAACCAGCCATACAATAATTAAGCGGACCTTTCTGAGCATCAGGTGCTTTCCGAATCAAAGATGATATTTGGGTATATATATTAATATTAGTGGCTTTAACCATTGCTTGATTAAGTAGAGATCTCGATACCGTTACAAGGCTTTGTTGCTCTATGCCGCTTAGTACACCATTGCAGAAACCAGGGTTTTTTGTCCGGGAACAAACTTGATCAACTGCAACTTTCATATCGTTGAAATTCTTAACTTCCCTTGCGGTTGCTGTTGCAGCGACTAAGAGAACAACCAAAAGACTGATCAAAAGACGATTAAGAGAGGGAGCCATTATATTCTAGTTTTGGTTTTTCTGATGAATATTCAACTAAGAGGAGCTTGTATATTATATGTAGTAAAACCATAAGGTACCTGCAAATCAAATAATTCCAAATAATTTACTAATACTGAAAACTTTACTTAACTGCTGAAACTATGCTTTTTTAGAGAAATTCTCATGAATTTTCTAACATCCATATTTTGAGTGATTTTTATTCTTCTTCTTATTTAATATCAAATCTCACGAATATAGTATAAAATAAAATAATATATCAAGAAATCCTGAGCACCAAATATAGTAGGAAGGAAGTTAAAAATATCTTCTATTCGTGACGAGATCCTAATTCCTAGCCCACAAAGGGATTTACACATGCACTTGTAGCTCCTAAGGCATGTCCTAGGATCGGGCGGGCAAACTTTGAAGAGCGAAGGGTACTGTGCTCACATGGTGCTCATCTGACTGCAGAACACCTCTCAGGAGTACCAAATGGTTCAGAAATTTACTGATCATCTAATAATCAGTACACTGTAATATCAGTAAAGAGTACCTCCAGGCGTTTTTCAAAACAGTCTCACACTCACACTTAAAAAAAATGTAAGATTGTAAACAAGAATAATAAGATAGTCGCCCGATAAAGAAAAAAATATTTTCGGATCAACTCTTCCACTTTTTCAACCATGTTTGACGGTGCATGATAACATCTTGTGAAATAAAGAAAGAGGAGAAGGAAACACAGAATAGTGGGGAAGATAGTAGAGATTTCTATTAATGTGTGTACTTAATACAAAGGTTTAAGACTCTATTTATAGAGTTTGCATACTTGGTGCCCAAGTAGGGTCTTACTAAATTGGGCATAAATTTTTACTTCTTTTTTTAGAAAGTTCTGTCTCTATCACTCGCGCGTTTCTGTTTCTGCTTTCTTTTATTAATTCTTTTCCTGGCCAACAGAACAAGAAAAAGTTTTTAACGCAGGCAAGGTTTTGACCATACATAACAATGTAACTAATGAGTTCTTGTTGTGCTGTTGCATGTCGATAATTTGCTTCAGTCATTTGGGGTTTTCGTTTTAGATTACGTTATTCCCTCTGCAAAATGATTTGTCGGTGACTTTGCTGCCATCAATTTTAAATTGATCCACCGACGTAAATGGTAGCTACCGACGTAATACTTCGTGGGGCTACGGTCTTCGTGATTAGTTTAGTGAAAAAATTAACTGAAGATTAGCTCAGGTATATATTTAATCACCCTAAAAGTAGACTGGTTGTTGGAGCGGCCAACTTTTGAGACTTGTTGGCTGATTCATGTGGTCTATATATATAGATACATAGAGAGACGTAAATATATGTATCTCTCACAGTGTTCTTCATATCAATCTGTCTACTCACTTACATTCTTCCTCTCTTTTTGCTCACAATAATTAATTATGTCGTCATGGTTTGCAGATCCTGAGTTGTTTATGGAATATCATAACAGCGAGATATGTGTATGGAGGCTTCGGAGAAAATCCGGCAGTCCTCTTCAGCAAAATGAATTCACTCGTGAAAGTAACGTGAGTGATTATCTTCTTTTGGTTGATCATTCTTTTGAATGGAAGAAGAGTGATTTTGATGCTTTGGCTGATTTCTTGTATAAGAATGATATATCAGTAAACTGCCAAGGTTTGGTGCTTACGTTGACGTATCCTCGAGACAGAGCTACAAATAACAACGACATGTGCCGACCAATAAGGTTCTGGTCACATGATGTGGTGAATTTGGGTTTATATGGTCTACCTGTTTCGTCGATTCCATTCCGAGATGTTCAATACATGGAAGAAGGAGGGTGCGCACCTGTGCAACCCAGTCCTACAGAAACCGAACTATATCGACAGAAGGCTGCAAAAGATGAAAAAGTTTTGGAGTTAGAAACCACGATTGCTGCTCTTAACAATGAATTGCTGAATGATAAAACGTGCGTTGCCAATGACCGGGATATAGTGGAGGCCGTAAAACAAGCTCTGGAAAACAAAGTTGCCGACTTGGAAGCCACGATTGCTGCTCTTAACGATGAACTGCTAGATGAGAAGGATGATAAAAAGTGCATAGTGGAGGCTGACAAACAAGCTCTGGAAAACAAAGTTGCCGACTTCGAAGCCGCGATTGCAACTCTTAACGATGAATTGCTGAACGAGAAGGATGATAAAAAGTTCGTTGTCAATGACCGGGATGCAGTGGAGGCGGAAAGACAAGCTCTGCAAAACAAAGTTGCTGACTTCGAAGCCGCGATTGCTACTCTTAACGATGAATTGCTGAATGAGAAGGATGATAAAAAGTACATTGTCAATGACCGGAATATATTGGAGGCTGGAAAACAAGCTCTGGAAAACAAAGTTGCCGATTGCGAAGCTGCGATTATTACTCTTAACGATGAATTGCTGAATGAGAAGGATGATAAAGAGTGCATTGTCAATGACCGGAATATACTGGAAGATACTAAACAAGCTCTGGAAAACAAAGTTGCCGATTTCGAAGCCACAATTGCTACTCTCAACCATGAATTGCTGGATGAGAAGGATGATAAAAGGTGCATAGTGGAGGCTGACAAACAAGCTCTGGAAAACAAAGTTGCCGACTTTGAAGCCGCAATTGCTACTCTTAACGACGAATTGCTGAATGAGAAGGATGATAAAAAGTACGCTGTCAATGACCGGAACATCTTGGAGGCTGGCAAACAAGCTCTGGAAAACAAAGTTGCCGACTTCGAAACCGCGATTGCTACTCTTAAGGATGAATTGCTGAATGAGAAGGATGATAAAAAGAGCATTGTCAATGACCGGAATATTCTGGAGGCTGCTAAACAAGCTCTGGAAAACAAAGTTGGCGACTTCGAAGCCGCGATTGCTACTCTTAATGATGAATTGCTGAATGAGAAGGATGATAAAAGGTGCATTGTCAATGACCGGAATATACTGGAAGATACTAAACAAGCTCAGATGGAAAACAAATTTGCCAATTTTGAAGCCGCGATTGCTACTCTTAACGATGAATTGCTGAATGAGAAGCATGATAAAAAGTGCATTGTCAATGACCAGAATATACTGGAGGCTGCTAAGAAAGCTCTGGAAAACAAAGTTGTCGATTTCGAAGCCACAATTGCTACTCTTAACGATGAATTGCTGAATGAGAAGGATGATAAAAAGTGCATTGTCAATGACCGCAATATAGTGGAGGCTGACAAACAAGCTCTGGAAAACAAAGTTGTCGACTTCGAAGCCGCAATTGCTACTCTTAACGATGAATTGCTGAATGAGAAGGATGATAAAAAGTGCATAGTGGAGGCTGACAAACAAGCTCTGGAAAGCAAAGTTGCCATCTTCGAAGCCGCGATTGCTACTCTTAACGATGAATTGCTGAATGAGAAGGATGATAAAAAGTGCATTGTCAACGACCGGAATATACTGGAGGCTGCCAAACAAGCTCTGGAAAACAAAGTTGCCGACTTGGAAGCCGCCAAGACCACTCTCAACGATGAACTGCAAAGAAAGAAGGATGATAATAACGCCATCATCAAAAAAGCTCTGGACAAGAGAATTTCCGACTTGAAAGCCGCCACTCTTAAGGATGATGCACCACAAAGAGATCAGGAAGATGATATGAACGCTCTCATTAAGTATTTGGAGAAACAAGAAGATGAGAAATATGAACTGCAGAAGATAGTTTCAAACTTGGAAGTAAACATTCTCATACTTCATGATGAACTACAAAAAGAGAAGGAAGATAAGACCACACTCATCAAGGATCTGGTCGCAGCGGAACCTGGGAAACGGACAGTTAATGAAATAGTTTCACACTTAGAATCCAAGAGGAGAAGTTTGAAAGATTTTTTCCTAAGAGAGGAGGAGGATGAAGTTCTTGAGAGAAGTGCTTCCAACTTGGCAATTATGAATGGTATCCGGGAAGAAGAACTACGAAAAGACAAGGATGGTAAAAGCGCTCCCTTCGAAAATGGAAACGGACGTCAAGCTGAGAAACAAGGTCTGGAGAAGACAGTTCTTGAGAGAGGGGCTTCCAACTTGGAAACTATGAATGCTCTCGTCGAAAATGGAGAAGGTCGTGAAGCTGAGAAACAAAGTCCAAAGATTCCCACTCTTAGCGATACATTACAAAGAGATCTGGACAAAGTGATGGCTGAGAAACAAACTCTGGAGAAGAGATGTTCAGACCTGGAGGCCAAAAATGCCAATCTTATCGATAATCAAGCAGGACATGAAGCTGAGATAGAAAGAAAATTGGAAGCCACGAATCTGACTCATAACGATGAACTGCATAAAGAGAAGGATGATAGGGAGTCCATTATGAATGATTTGGATCAAGTGAAAGCTGAGAAACAAGTTCTGGAGAGCAAAGTTTCTGACATGGAAACCACGTATTCCACTCTTAACAATGAACTTCAGCGAAAGATGGATGACAACGAAGCGTTCCTCAATGAGCGGGACGGACTTGAAGCTATGAAACAAGCTCTGGAGAAGAGAGTTGTCGATTTGGAAGCCACAATACATGACATCGAAATGAAGACAGGAAATGATGATGATTATAATGAAGCTGAGAAACAAACTCTAAAGAAGAAAATTTCCGAATTAGAGGACGCAATTTCCATCCTTACAGACAAGGCAAAGAAGTTATTGAAAGATATCAATATATGGTTAAGTGAAGTAACTGAGCTACAAGACGACCTGAACAAAGAGAATAAGGAAAAACTAGACCTGGAGAAAAAAGTTGGCGAGTTGTCATCAAAGCTCGAAAAATGTATATGTGGCGCTAGAGATGGATCATCAACAAACAAAGAAGCATGGATGAGCGATTGCATGGTTCCTGATAATTGGGTTCCGTTCGAGGATCTTGTTCAAGGGTTTTCAAGGAAAACTAGTCCTTTAGATATCACTAAAACATGTGACGCCTTAGATATCAGCGAAGATAGTACAACCAACATCCATGTGAACTACTTCTATCGAGGATTGTTACAGGGGCTTGTCTATCCTGTTGTGGTTGTTAACATTGACGAGTTAAATCCCAACAAAGAAAAGGCGAGATTCGATCCAAGCATTTGGGGTTTATTTAAAAATGCAGGAACTTGCTATGCAGCCAGAAAACCATTTGAATCGGAAATGTAGGTTGTTGCATGCAACAGATCGCAGTGTACGTACCCGTTCAGTTTGTGCAGTGGTTGATTGAAGCCACCTTTGGGAGTGTCATTTTTTCTGGTTTTTGTTTGTGTTCAGTTTGTGCAGTGGTTAGTTGAAGCCACCTTTGGGAGTGTCATTTTTTCATTTTCTTTTCTGAGAGTTGAAAAAAATAAAAAAAAATAAAAAAAAATAAAAAAAAATAAAAAAAAATAAAAAAAAATAAAAAAAATAAAAAAATAAAAAAGTAAAAAAAAAATAATAATAAAAAAAATATGTTTGCTTTTGAATTAATTTACTTTTTTTTTTTTTTTTTTTTGAAAGTATTATGACTGGTTGATTATTAACCATATAAATAAATAAATTAATATAGAACAAATGTGATCTAGAGATATGATTAAGCTGAAAGACAAAATTCAAATCAATATCAGTGACTGAGAAGATAAGAAGTGGCTGTTAGAACATCCACCAAATTAAAGAAAACACTATTCTGCTGCGCCAATGGAGATGGATCCGAGGGTGATTTACGGAGCGACCTTTCACATTTGTTTGCATAATTTGCAATTCTAACACTCATTTTGTTGAGTTTAACATAATCCCTAGCTACAAAAAAATCACCGGCTGATTCAATATCATTAATAGCGGAATTATAACTAGCCATACAATATTTAAGCGTATCCTTTTGAGCAGCAGGTGCTCTCCGAACCAAAGATGATACTTGGGTGTATATGTTGGAGGCTTTGACCATTGCTTGATTAAGTAGAGATCTCGATACGGTTATAAGGCTTTGTTGCTCTGTGCCGCGTAGTATACTACTACAGAAACCAGGGTTTCTTGTCCGGGAACAAACTTGATCAACTGCGACTTTGATATCGTCGACATTAATAACCTCCCATGCGGTTGCTGTTGTAGCGACTAAGAGAACAGCCAAAAGACAGATCAAAAGACGACTGAGAGATGGAGCCATTATTTTCTTGTTTTAATTTTTCTGATGAATATTTTTTCTGATAAATATTCAACTAAGAGAAGCTTGTACAGTATTGTATACTATACAACCCATAAGTATCATAACTTGGTATTCAAAAAGGTAATTACTAATATCAAGTTTTAATACTAAAACTTTACTTAATTACTGAAACTTTGCTTTTTAAGAGAAATTCTCTTGGTTCTTAATCTCATGAATTAACTAACATCCATATTCTGATTGATTTTTATTCTTCTTATTTATTACTAACAAATCTCAGGATATTATTTACTAATAACAAATCTCACGAATATAGTATAAAATAAAATAAAATAAAATTGATGCATTGAATATAAATATGGTAGGAAATATTTTTATATATATATATATTTTTAAATTAATGAATATACAGAAATTTCTATCTTAATATTGGTACTTACTGTTTAGGGATATTTTGATTTTGGTTCCCAGAAAATTAAATATTAAAGTTTGGGTCTCATGAATAAGTTGACCGTCTCGACCGTAACTAAAAACTGTTAAACATGGAATTGTCCAACTAAAACTTGGATTTGCGTTTATTTAACAACTCTACCAATAGTCTTCTGGTAGTCACGTGTATGGTGGAAAACGAGTCTTCATTTGTCTCCTTCTCGGCTTCTCCCATACGCTGATGACTGATACTATTCGTAATCGGTACTACGAATATAAAACCATTGAACATCTCAGCCTTCATCATTTTTTATTGAAGCTCCAATCTAAGCACTGCGCCACTATTTTCTTTTTTCTTCAAAAATACGCGATAGCGATACCATCGGAAAATACGATGTTGGTTTCTTATTTCTTAGTTTTGTTTGGTTCCATGATCTGAAGACAGTTCATACCAAAAAAGTTTTATTTGAAAGAAGTAATGGCCAGGATCATTGTTATGAACCGATGTTCCAGTTCAATTTCCTTCCATGTTTCCCATCAAGTTACTCAACATTTGTGATCCTCTAAAATCAATTCAGTTATAGAAAAGAATTTGAAAGTTGGATTAATGACAAGCGGTATACTACCACCGGATAATAAATTCTCGATTGACGGTGATGACGATGGAGAAATCTTTGATGATTAAGATACTCCATTGAACCTGAAAACCAGTTGGAGAGGAGCTGTTAACAATGGGTTATGGTGATGAATTGCTGAGATTGGGAGGAGATATAGTATTTGTGTGTGATTAGAGTTGTTGGGTACTAATCCAACTCAAAATTTGCAGGGAATGAATCGTACAGGATGGTAAACAAAATCAGCTAAAATAATCTTTGATCAGCAGCAGGACGCACACCATGTGTTTGTGAAAATTCCTCAACGGGTTTTGCGTCACTGGCCAACGGTTAACTGACGCTGTTAACTAAATGTAAATTAATTAAAATTGGTTTTATTTTGGTAACGGTCCATAACGGTCTTGGGACCTAAACTCTAATATTGAATTTCATGGGACCCAAATGCAACTCTGGTCATAAAATTGGGATCCAAAGTCAAAATATCCCTACTGTTAATTCTCTTTCACTGGATGACGATTCTAAAGATTCAAAATTCATCTTATAGCCTGAAAAGTAAAGTGCCGCAGTTGTCCTTCTGGTGTGCAAGAGTTTATCTTATCATCGACAATCTATGCTCCCTTCAAGTATTGCAAACTGTTTTCAGGCATCAATCATCGTATACCGGTCTATATATAAAGACTAGTGATGATTTAGAAGTTTAGAACACAGGCCCTCTTACCCCACTGTTAAGATTATTAGTCTCACATTGTCTGGGCATTTAAGATCCTGCAGTTTATAATCCCCTAGGGCCTCTCCACTCATTGCCAATTGGTTTTGAGTTGGATGCCCGTATTCTAACATGGTATCAGAGCAGGCTATTTGCGACGAGTCATTTGACCACGCCTTTACTCCGCCGCGTCACCCGATTTAATTGGTGTCCACGTGTTAGACCCAACAAGACTACACGTGAGGGGAACCAATTGGTTTTGAGTTGGATGCCAGTATTCTAACATGTTGGAATATATGTTACATACCATTGTAAATGTTGTCCAAGTATCTACTGATGATCACCCTACGGGGTTTGTGTGGATGTAGGCCATTAAAGCCGAACCACGTTAAAATCTTTTGTGACAATTTCATTTCTGTTTGATCTATGAACCCTCAATACCCATAATTTATTATGGTATCAGAGCGGGGAGATCCGCTCGAATTGCTTCCGCATAACTTTTTTTTTTTGATTGTTTGTTATCAGACACTATGTTAAGATTGAGTCTCATTTTAACTCTGTTTTCAGTTTCATATTATGCAATCATTCATGCTCATTATCATGTGTTGACTGATAATAGGTTCTCAAGCAATCAACAATGAGCTATTGGTTCCCATTTCTACCCAAAGTTTCAATAAGGAAGATTATTATATTCAATTCTTTCTCTTTGACAAACTTTTCAATCAGGGTTACAGACTGCATAATTAGTTTTTATTCTCATCGATAGCTTAACACTACGCACTATCAATGAACAAAGAAATTAGTATTCATGGTTCTCTCTGGACATCGTGAGTTGCTTCTCTTAATTTGTAACTATGGGTATCGATCATACACCAAACATAGTTCCATTTGATATCAAAAATCATAATGATGATTTTTGTTTTGTTTTAATCAAAACCTAAAACAAGGGTTCATTCCTCTAACTCTAAATGAGGTTTTCAGTTTGTTTGTCTGACATGAACTTTTTTTCCCGTCCATCAAAATTTTGGTGACTTTGATTTTCACAGTCAAACCGAAACTATTCTGATTTTCGTATACCCAGAAATTGGCTGTTGGTTCCCAATATTCTGATTATCCCATTAAATCAGTTTTCTTGTCTATTGATCATGGCCTTTTATTTTTTGTTAGGGTCTATCAATACAGTTAACTTTTTTTTTTTGTTCTTGCCATTGTTCACGGCAAAATTATTGCTTTAAATCAACATCTAAATCATCTTTGTTTTTATTTCGTTGATTTTCGTTGTTTGCATCCTAGCCCCGTCTTTAACAAGGTTCATTCTATGATTCTGTATTAATCTGATGTGGTTATCTGTCATCTATATTTGCCTGATAGCCATTTTTTAGATTCTCATGTTATGAAATTCAATTCATGGAGAATTTTTGTACCATTTTTGGTATCTCTTTTTCTGAAAATATTTTTCATATTCCTGGAAATTATTCTCATGCTTTCCGGATATATCTTTATTCCGGAATTATGGTTGTGAATTGACCTAAATATTTTGTTTGAATATTGTTACAACCAAATTCCGAGTATCTCTCTTTTTCGGTATGAGAAATATTCATTTCGTTTTGATTTTCTGTATCTAGGAAGTATCAAAATTTGGGTTTACCCATCTAAATCAAATTTATCAGTGTCTCTAATTTATTCAGCATCTGTATCAATTTTTATCAAAGATGCTCGTGCACATACTACAAGAAAAATATATATCTACAACTGAGGTTTTACAACTCTTTGCCAAACATCGTAGAAAGTCTTATGTTTTACAACTATAACGTTGAGGGGATTCGAACATGAACCTACTACGCGTTAGTCTAACACATCAACCATCCTTACACTTCACAAGTTTGGTTTTTTGTGCATTTTTTTAATGAAAATGTACAACAACCTTTATAAGAGTTGTTGAAGTAAAAATATAGCATGTTGGAAAATGAGGTATCCTGAGCCTCCTGCGTGCAAGTCCACACCATCAACCATGCCTAGACTATCACAATTATGTCAGGTTTGTGGTTCTTTTTTATACTAACTTTATGACAACCTTTGACGACTTTTATAAGAGTTGTAAAAACAAAATATGATGTTCATAAATAATGCTCAGGTGACTGAGCCACAAACAACGTGAAGCCTTCTCTGTAAACAATCACATACATTGTACAATGACAATGCATCTCATTTCATATCTATTAGTTGAAGAAAGCATGTCCCTGACACTTCATTTCACATTTCACAGTTCAAGTTCCGTTCAATTCAAGTACCCAAATATTTTTTTGGAACTTCAAGTTCAGTTCCAGGAATTTTCCTGCATTCAAAACACTTTAAACTTATAAGATGACTTACAACAATTTTGTAATTTAGATATAAAATGGTAACTAAACACAAAATGGTAATCAAAGAAGATGGTGGTTTGCAGAAGAAGAAGTGATGAGGGAGGAGGTGCCGCGGGAGATAAGAAAAAAAACATAAGAAAGAAAAAAGAAGTGGATGAGAAAGGTTAATGAAAAGATAAGAAGAAAAATGGACGGTTAGAGATTGAAATAGATGGCTACGATGTAAGATTTTCTACTACCCCTTTCGCAACCTTTAGTAAAGGTCGTCGTAGGGGTACGGATTTTTTTTTTTCATCATGCTAATTTTTTTTCACTTCTGCTAAATTTTTCTCTATTCTGCTAAAAACTATATTGGTATGCACTTCTGCAAAAATTTTTCTCTGTTATGATAAAAACTATTTTCTACAACCCCCATTCGCAACCTTTAATAAAGGTTGTCGTAGGGTTACGACAAATTTTTCGAGCCAGGTTCGGTATTAAAGTTGACGAAAAGGGGTGTGTTTAAGGTTTAGGGGAATATTCCGATGGAATCTTACCTATATATGGGTGGATTCATCGTTCTTACGAAGTTTCCGAGTTATAGTAGTCCACTCGGAGCCAGGTTCAGTATCGAAGTTGACGAAAAAGGGTGTGTTTAAGGTTTTAGGGAATATTACGATGGAATCTTACCTGTATATGGGTGGATTCATCATTCTTACAAAGTTCCCGAGTTATAGTAGTCCACTCGTGGCAACGTTTCGATCTCGGAGCCAGGTTCAGTATCGAAGTTGACGAAAAGGGGTGTGTTTAAGGTTTCGGGGAATATGCCGATGGAATCTTACCTGTTGATGGTTGGATTCATGGTTCTTAATAAGTTTCCGACTTATAGTAGTCTACTCGCGGCAAGGTTTCGAGCTCGGAGCCAGGTTCAGTATCGAAGTTGACAAAAAGAGGTGTGTTTAAGGTTTCAGGGAATATTCCGATGGAATCTTACATGTAGATGGGTGGATTCATCGTTCTTACGAAGTTTCTGACTTATAGTAGTCCACTCCTTTCAAGGTTTTGATCTCAGAGCCATCTTTAATATCGAAGTTGACGAAAAGGGGTTTGTTTAAGGTTACGGGGAATATTCGGATGAAATCTTACCTGTTGGATTCATCGTTCTTACAAGGTTTCCGACTTATAGTAGTCCACTCCCGCCCTGATTTCGATCTCGGAGCAGGGTTATTTCTCGAAGTTGATAAAAAGGGGTTTGTTTAAGGTTTCGGGGAATATTCCGATGGAATCTTACCTGTAAATGAGTGAATTCATCTTTCTTTAGAAGTTTCTGACTTATAATAGTCCACTCCAGGCAAGGTTTCGATCTCGTAGCTAGGTTCAGTATCTAAGTTGACGAAAAGGGGTTGTTTAAGGTTTCGGGGAATATTCCGATGGAATCTTACCTATATATG
>JAJJMB010008687.1:1988379-2153310 GCA_023531105.1 Papaver atlanticum | reverse complement strand
TAAGGTTTCGGGGAATATTCCGATGGAATCTTACCTATATATGGGTGGATTCATCGTTCTTACAAACTTTTTGAATTATAGTAGTCCACTCGCGGCAAGGTTTCGAGCTCGGAGCCAGGTTCAGTATCGAAGTTGACGAAAAGGGGTGTGTTTAAGGTTTCAGAGAATATTCCGATGGAATCTTACCTGTAGATGGGTGGATTCATCGTTCTTACGAAGTTTCCAACTTATAGTAGTCCACCCGCGGCAAGGTTTTGAGCTCGAAGCCAGGTTCAGTATCGAAGTTAACGAAAAGGGTGTGTTTAAGGTTTCAGGTTCCAATATAGTGTAATTTGAGCTTGAATCAGATTTAGTTTGGGTTTCAGCTCTAATTTTTTTTTCCAAAACAGTTATATGCACAACTTCTAACAAAAGTTGTAGTTTAACATTCATCTATTGAAAACATAAGTTGTTAATTAAAATATTACAACCTTTAAGGATGTTGTGTTAGAGATTATGACTACGCTTGACAAAGGTTGTGAAAAAATTATCACAATATAAATAAGAGTTGTGCAAGATTTTTCAACCACTCTAACAGGTGTGGTAATAGTACTATTCACAACAATTAGAGAAGTTGTGTTATAGAATTTTACTACGCAGATTATAGGTTGTGAAATCAAGTCTTACAGCATAAATAAGAGTTGTGTTAGGCTTTCAGAAAAAAATCGAAAGAGAATCACAACTGAAGAAAAAGATTGTCGAAACAAGAACCACATCTCCCTTTCCAACTCTTAGTCAAACATTGTATAAAAGCTTGGACTTTCTACAACCCCCTTCCATAATGTATAAAATAGAGTTGTCATAGGGGTACTACAACTCTAATCTGTAGTCGTCAATGATGATTTTTCCCGTAGTGACAGGTCTCTATGTTCTCAAACAATCAACAGTGAAGACGTTGTGCAATATTCATGTTTTGCACATAAGATTCGTGGATGATCAAATATGCATGTGATCATATCTCCGTTCATGCTTGTTTATCAGTTTCACAAGTTTATAATGAGTTTGAATGTATTTTCCATATATTCAAAATCATGTTTCTGAATCTCTGATTCTCTTCCTTGAAGTCATCAAAATGATTTCATATCAGTTTTCTCTTTTAACCTTATTCAATCTCTTAATTACAACACTAGTTGCAGATGTTACACTGTAACATGGTGTTCTATCTGGACTTGTATTATTTACAAGGTGAATTTTGACGAACTATTTAGTGTTCCTGCTCCTTGTCGGCCTTGACAAGCTTATCTATATCAACATCAAGATATACAATAGTGCGTTCTTTTTAATCATATCAAAGTGAACCCAAGTAACCGTGAAGATTTATTCCGAAGTGTCTTACTAGACCAGCACTATTCTAGTGATCCGAAGTATGGTGGAGTTGATGGATAGAGTCAAAAACTCTGGTGCTGTTTCAAGTAGTGTGGTTCTAGTCAAAGTTTGAAGACCGCCGGCTATTATTGTTTTTAATCATGATGTTATCATTCAGGAGTAATGTTGGTGTTGCTGTCCATGAGTGTTTGTAGCAATCGCTTTTGTTCGATATTTGCTCTTTCCAACTACGGTTTGTTCAAGTTGTACACTTCAAAATTTTCCGTGTTCAACTTGAGGGGGTGTTGGAATATATGTTACATACCACCGAAGAGATGGAGGTGGGATGTTCGGAAGACCAAGTCAGTAGAAGATTTATCTCTAGCCAATATAGTTTGTTATCTAGGTTAGGTTTGTTGTTTATCCTATTCTCCTATAGATAGGAATTCTGTGTAATTGTAAATGTTGTCTCAGTATCTATTGATGATCAATAGTGGAGTTTCTCCCTACGGGGTTTGTGTGGATGTAGGCCATTAAAGCCGAACCACGTTAAAATCTTTTGTGTCAATTTCATTTCTATTTGATCTATGAACCCTCGATACCCATAATTTGTTATAGTATACTACTACAGAAACCAGGTTTTTTTATATTATCCTAGGTTATTTTTATTATCCTAGGAGCCGTATTCACTTAAAAGAAGAGCTCCCAAAAGAGTATAAATATTTATATTTTCTTAGGTTATTTTTATTCCTCAACCTAAAAGAAGAGGCAGCCGCCAGCAACAATGTCAAGCATTTCCGAAGATATCTACATAGAAATCCTTCTAAGAGTACTAGCGAAATCAATACTGATATGGAAGTGTGTTTGCAAGAATTGGTATGCCCTAATCTCTAGCCCTGCTATTGTTAAATTGCACCTTAATCGTAAAAAAAACAACCAAACTCATAGTTAAAAGCTACTATAACACACATACACCAAAACGTTTTTACATATGTAAATCCATAAGTCTTGATTCGTTGTCATCTAAAGATGGTGTTGAAATGAATTACCCATTCAAGTATTTCGTAGAATATGATAGAAGATTTGATGTGCGATTTGTGGCTTCATGAAACGGTTTGGTGGTTTGTCTTTTTTATTGTCATTCTTATCACCGTCATGTTTGTATATGGAATCCAGTTACCGGAGAGTACAAGAAAGTACCCGCATCACCGTATAAATCCTTGGCTGGCCATAATGGCTGTAGCTATGATTTTTATTATGATAGCAAGACCGATGATTACAAGTTACTTCAAATTGTTAGCGCTGACATTGTTTGTCATAAGGATAGTTTGTTCCTAATTTATACGTTAGGTACGAATTCATGGAAAAGCATTCAAACCAGTATTCCTTGTTGGATCCAATATCCTATAGTATCTGGAGTACAGTCTAGCATCGATAAATGAATGCCCTCGGGACCAAGAAAAAATATTCGTTTAGCGGGGTTATTTATTTATCTATAAATGAATATTTTATTTATTTATCGATAAACGAATATTTATTCATTTAAACAATATTTTCTTAATTAAGAAGTTCAATTGTATAAGAGAAGATGCACAAATGTACCTAGAGGTTAGTTGAAGGCCCGAAAAATATAGAGTTATTTTTCAACCCCCAACACAACATCTAAAATTCAACCATGTGATGCTGAGATTATTCGATCATTCAAAGTTCATTACCGGCGTCGTTTTTATTCTAGCATCTTGGAAAGCCTTGAAGTTGACCCAACAAATCCTGAAAAGATTAACATTTTGGATGCTATTAATTTTGCTACTATGACTTGGAGATTTGATGTGACGGCAAAAACAATTGCAAATTGTTTCCGTCATTATAAGATTCGGCATGAAGATATTGATGTTCCCGAACCATAAAATTGTCAGTTAGAAGAATATATGTAAGGATTAACTGGTGTCATTTCTAATTTAAGTTATAAAAATATGATGAACGTCGAATATCTTTTAAACTATCTTAACGAGTTCCAACTGACGAAGAAATTATTGAGTCAGTAATGAATGATGAGAATGATCCTGAATCAGATGATAATAGCGTCGTACCAAATGGGTAATCTAAAGATGCCTTTCAATTGATGGCCAGTTTAAAAAATTACTTGCTACAACATGAGCCAAATATTACAGAAATTGTGCAAGCATTGCATAATATTGATGATGCGGTGCATATTGGTTTGGGTGGAAGAAAAAGACAATCAACCATAGATGAATTTTCTTGAGTTTATTTCAACATATTTTTTTGTGTAAAATTTACTGGTTTTGTGTTTTGGGTTATTCTTATATATATATTTTTATATGAAATTTAGTGATTATTCGTTTATATTTCTATAGGGCCTTTAAGGATTCAATTTTTTTTTATTCATTAATGCATTTAGCGAGGTTATTCATTTATCACCTTGACCCAAGTCGGGACCAGAAAAAATTATTCATTTGGTGATGTTATTCATTTATCGAACATTCGTTTATCGAGGTTGGACTCTACTTGTCAATGGACCCCTTCACTGGAGGGGCAAACACTTCGGCAGAAAATTCTCCTCATGGTCAATAATCTCTATGGGGATCAGCAATGAGAAATTTAAGAAATTGCAACTACCAAAAGAACATTTTGGGTCGGTGGACTATATGTCTTTAAATATAGGAGTTTTGGAAGAGAGCCTCTGCGCACTTATATCTGATTTTAATGCTCGTGTTGAATTGTGGGTGATGCAAGATAATGGAATTCGAGAATCTTGGACTAAACTTTACGTCATTACTCATGAGGAAATTGCAATTTCCCGTTGGTTTAGGATGATGTGGTCTTTTAAGAATGGCGAGATGCTATTCAAGTTACCTGATGGTAAGATATTGTTCTATACGATCCAAAGCATGGAAGTGCTAGAGTACCAATTATGTATAATTTATCCTTTGACGGAGAAGAAAGTTACTATGAAAGCTTAGTTTCACTTCACTCTGGTACTTATGTAGGAGGAGAAGAGGAACTTAAAGAATCAACTAACACATGGATATGAATAAGAAGAAGCCTAAAGAAGAAAACATGACTCTGCATGTTCTCGGATACTTGACACTTGACTTTTCGGTGGTTAAATCTGTCTTGGAACTTGACGGATACACCTTCCTAAATGAAATGTTTAGTTTACTTTCTTGGCATTGGTTTTCGTGGTCATTCATTCTTTTGAAGTTTCAAATTCGAGTAAGCAGTGTTTATAATGTATGTATGTATTTCATTTTTTTCTCAATGAATCTAGCTCAAGATAAACATTCAGGAAGATAGTGATAAACTGATACAAAAAATATGGACAACTCTATACTGTAACAATTCTAGTAGCACAAGAAAGGATTTTGATTAACCTAGGTTTTTCTCTAATTCTCTTGATTTTGTTTAATTAGTATTCAGGAGACACTCCCTCCCGTCTTCTCCTGCCATTATTTTCAATTTGTAGCGGTCTATATGCATCACCATCACAACTTGATATAAAGATCAGAGAGGCTTTAAGAGTTGAACAAGTAGTGATTGCATATTATGCATGGTATTGTAAAGCACGACGTTCGGCAATTATAAGATTGGCCAATGTCATAAATTGGCAAAGTCATTGAATATGATAATGCACGTGATCTGTAGGTACGGAAAATATCCTCGCCACGTGTAAGAGTTACGAAGGCATGAGATAAGTGGTCAGAATTCGTCAGGGATATTATTACCAAAATTAGAGACAAAGCATTTTTTAAGATAATAGAGAGGTCAAATTGACAGTCAGAAAACATAACGGAAACTTTAATGAAAATAGAAGTTCCAATAGAAGTTCCAAAGTGGCAATCATGAAATAAAGAAAGTTACGAAGTATCAATAACGAGGTAAATGAGGGATATGGCGAAGAACATAAATCATCAGGATTAACGAGAGTGATATTTTCATGGCGAAGAACATAAATCATAAGGTATATATGACAATATCATAACTTGGTATTCAAAAAGGTAAATACATGCATGCAAATTAAATCATACCAAATAATTTGAGTGATTATTAATCTAAATATCAAATCTCACGAATATAGTATAAAATAAAAAATATATCACTGAAGTAAAAACTCTCTGTCAATCAATGAATGTACAGGAAATTTCTATACGCGATGAGATCCTAAGAGAAGTTCCTATGGACTCAACAAAACAAGAATTTATTGATTTTGATCCCACTATGGACTTAACAAACATGAAAAATGGATGGATAAACCAACAAATTTGTTGGTTTGTTGAGTGAGATGGAAGAATAAGCGCGCGCGAGATGGAAGACCGGGAGAGCGTGGCACAAGCGCTGGTGTGTGAGCCAATGGCTCTGACGTTTGTCCTTCAATCGCCCAGTTTAGCTTCACTCGCCAGCGGCTCAGGTTAAAGCGCCGTTTTTTTTCGAAAACTTCCAACAGCTGAAAACTCTTGTGATCTAACGGCTATAATTTTTGAGTTCTATAAATACTCCTTATTCCAACTCTAAATTCACACATTCTTCACTCTCAAATCATCTACAAAAATGCCTCCCAGAGTTCGTGGTGTTAGATTCACTCAACAAGAGGATTTAGCAATTTGTTTTTCAAACACAAGATGTTGTCGATAGGAATTTAGCCGAATCGACGTTGAGTTTCTAGGAGAAAGTTTATAGAATGTTCACCGCTGAAACGGGGAACATTAATGGGCATGATTCTCACTTATTATCGCATCGTTTTAGTTCAATTAGTAGTCATGTATCGGAATTCATCGCTTTACTACTGGAGAATCACAGAAATAAGCTCAACTGTGAAGCTGTACATGAAGTGGAACCCAAAACTCTAGCGATGTGGGCAGTATCTCACGGCGGTCGTCCTTTCGACTTCCATGCTTGTTTCAACATTCTTAGGGTGCTCAACAAATACAATCCCTACATCGCCCTAGGAATTCCACCACCCGACGAGAATTGATGCCTATGTAGTAGTTGTTTTAATCTAATGTATTTCTTTTATTCTCATGTATGATGTGGTTGTTCAATGCAGTAAGTTTTTATTTATGAGATTGATGGTGCAAATGTGAAGACATCCACATGTTTGGTTTTAGATAACCGTAATAACACAAAATAAACAGCAAAATAAATAACATAATTAATACCATAGTTAATCGATTTGTGATTCAACTTCAATCAGCCCACTCCGCAAAAAAACACCTAGGATATTCCCAGAAATGCCTTCCATGTGTGTCTTCTTCAGAAGAAGTGCGCAAATGCATAAAAGTGTTGCAACCGGGCTTTGAGCATCCACTGATTCTCTATGGACAATGTTTGTATTCGTGATCTCCATATCCACAATTCTTGCAGTGTAATAACTCCTTCTTCAATTTGGCTTAAGTTTGAAGTTTTTGCAGAGTGTTGCAATCTTTTATTCTTCTTCTTTATTCTTCATAGCATCATCAAGCATATGTGGTTACTCTGGAAAGTTGGGATCTTGACATTGCAAATACCTGAGCTTTTCCGGTTGTGATTCAATCACCATTATGATGCGTGAACAACCTTCCCGCGGACATTTTGAATACATTCAAGGGCATTGCATAAGACTGTGGTTATCCATGAAACATAATGGACAAACCTCTTTTGCTTCGACACATAATATTTGCTTCGCTTTGCCTTTAGAAAACATGGTGGATGTTGTTGGCTTAAGAAAGAAATCTGTTGGTTTGGTTGAGAATAAAACCTAGTGCTGTATTTATAACAAAAAAAAAAGGCGTTGGTAATTCAAACGGGCGGTTTTAGTAAAGACGCACGGTTTTACTACAAACGCCAACTCCTATGGTAATTCAAACGCGCGGTTGTAGTAAAGCTGCGTGGTTTTACTACAAACGCCAATGACTAAATTTTCTTTCTCGGCCTATAAATTACATTCTTCCCATCTCCAAAATCACATCTTCTTCTTCTTTTTTCTTTTTTTTTTCTAAAACCCTTTTAATCTCTCTCACTCTGCAGAAATGTCTGTTAGAAATCGTGGTCCCAAGTTTACTGAAGAAGAGGATATACTATATGCAAAGCATATTTTTTTCATAGGGTAATCATTGGTATGGCTTTCAAGACGATTCTTTTTTGGAGAACGTATTTTTAATGTTCGTCTCACTGATGGGAAACCTAGGAAACCGAGATACTCGTCGATTGCGTGCTCGTTTTCAATCTATTAGGCTTGCAGTCCAGCCATTTCTTGCTATGGTAATGGAAATTGATCGAGAAAAATTCATCAGTGTAACTGAAGATGAAGTGATCCAGACAGCTCTTGATAATTGGGAGGAAGCTCATGGTAAACCTTTTCGTTACGAAGGGTGTTTTAGAATTCTAAAAGATGGTCCATCTCAAGTACATATGTACTACACTCAAATTCCTCTCCCGGTCTTCACAATGGAAGATACTCTTGTTCGATGTTGGTTACATCGTATGATGAGACCAATGAACAGTGACTATTTCTGGGAAAGAGTATTGGGACATTTTGTAGCATCGCGGAACAAAACCATAAGAAACAGTAAGAGCCTAGAACTAAGAATTGCATTCATCACTAAGGAAGTCAAACATTATACAGAAGTTTTGTGGATGGTTCACCGTAGCAATTCCGGATTATCCAATGAAGAACTGGCGAGTATCTTACCTTTTATCTCACTGATCAACTGCATCATAAATATCTGAACTTGTTGTTTATCTGTTTTACAGAAAACCATCGCTCAGACCCAGTTTACTGAAGAAACCAGAAGAGAGTTTAAGCATTTTGAATGCTATGAACTCTACAGAGAGAATGTCGCTGGAGTTGATGTAGTTTGATGTTTTTTTTGTGGTTTATTAAAATGTAGTTTGATGTTATTTGCAAGTTTAAATTGTAATAAATTTCGCTTAATCTGAAGTGGAAATCTAATTTAAAATTTTCATTCATTGATATTACTGCCAATTCTTTTACAAGATATAAACTTAGCCAATAATAAAAAGTACTAAACAACTTCAATAAAAATCAAGTACAAGCTTTGGCCTCCTGTTTATCTTCATTTGACATACCTTCCAGTCAACGCGCTCTTTGAAAGTTTCGCCTTTGTTTTTGAATTTTGTTGTTGTTAACTTTCAAAACTGGAGCTCTTCTTTGCCTTTTAGCGGAACATTTTCTTGGAGCAATTGCAAAAACTTGCACTTCCCTCTTACAATTTTCAATCTTTTTAAAACTCCCACATATCTTAGAAACAGCAGCTTCAAGTTTTGCATCGCAAAAAAGTGTGATCGCCTTTTCAGCCATTTCACCAACAATAAACTAAAAATTTGAAATAGATTTTAGAAGAGAAAATTCAAGAGAAGTGAATTTTGGTGTGAGTGAATTGTTTGAAGTGATGGTAATTTATAGAGGTAAAAAGTGAATTTTGAATTTTCAAACGCCAGCGCACGAAGTATGAACGCCACGTTTTTGTTTCGAACGCTGGCATTTGTTGTTTCAACGCCGCGTTTAACCTACACACGCTGGCGTGTGTCCTTAGCCCGGACGCTTGTCCTTCCACCGCGCACTGCTGTTCCCATAGTGGAGAAACCTGTTTGGCCATCCACGTGGCTCAACAAAAAAATGGGTTTGTTGATTCCCATAGGAATTGCCCAAATTCCTAAGCAAACAAATCCCATCATTGATGGAAAGTCTTTGTCAAATACCATGATGGATTTTGTTGAGCGTTGGGTTTTTATTTTGGGCCGATTGTTGTTTTGGTTTGGGCCTAATCTTTGTCATGTACTTCATTCATTGTTAAAAATCGACTGGCACTGCAGTCTGCAGTTGGTGCATAGTAATCATGATTCATGGACCAGTTAGGTGATTTGGAACCAGGGATTGCATCTCAGTTTGCTGTATTTTTCAGGAGGAAGAGCGAACTCCCAAAATAAAAAAATAAAAAATTTTCTATAACAAGATCGATGCTCAGAAAATAGAGGCTCGGTAAGCCACCAAAGGGATCCAATGCCCTTTCCAACATGACTCACACTGTTGTAGCTCATACGGTGCTCATCTGAATGCAGAGCACCTCTTAGGAGTATCAAATTAATTGTTCAGAAATTTTCTAAACAATTAATCAGTACAGTAATATCAGTAGAAAGCAGTTCCAGGGGGTTTTTCTAATCAAATAATACCTCACACTCACAGCATAGCCCAGGAGAATTTATGTCCCTTCCTTTACTTTTTATTCTTGTCCTATCTATCTCAAGTCTCAACCCCAATTCATTAATCAAGGTTGGAAATTATTCCAGTCCAATGATGGTGGTCCACTAAATGATTTTGTTCTTATTTTCGGTCGACCTGTTTCATTTTTGGATTTTGTACTCTGTCGACCGATCGACCTGTTCTGATTTGGACGCTTAACCATACACGTTTGTAGTTCTTGTTAGGGTCCTTCTTGCTATTAATGAAACATCATTTTTTCGAAAAATAAGTACCCATGGAATGATGTCGATAAGATAAGTTATAATGAAAACACTTGGCTATAATTCAACCATATAATATCATCTCTGGACTTTAAAGAACATTCATGTGAAGCATATAAAGACTGCACAAAGGAAATGGAGAAGGACACAAGCTAGAAAATCTTAATTCCTTTCTTCAATTCTTTTCTCTCATTTCTTTCAAATCTCTGTTAAGATCTTCTTCCTATATCACAAAACACGTAATATATGTCGTGGTTTAAAGATCCTGAGTTGTTCATAGATTGTGTAACAGGCGAGACCCGTTTATGGAGGCTTCTGAGAAATTTCCGTACTCCAATTACGAAAAACGATTTCATTTTCGTGAGTAATGTCGCAAATCATCACTCTTTGATAGATGGTGATAATTCTTTTTCATGGAACAAGACCGATTTCGACTCTTTGGCAGCTTTCTTATATAGGCATTATATTGCAGTGAACTGTCAAGGCATGGTGCTCACCATAACTTTCCCTGGAAATAGATCTTCCCGCACCTATCCTGATCGAAGCCGCATAGTTTATTTCTTGTCACATGATGTATTAAACTTGCCGCGTTATGGTCTACCTGTTCCGACGGTTCCTTTCCGTGTGGTTCGATACTTAGAAGATGGGCGTGCTGCTCCTGTAGAATCCAGTCCCGCGGAAAATGAATTAGCTGCAAAATTGGCTGCATGTGTCGGTGAACGGGACGGAGGGAAGGCTGGGAAACAAGCTTTGGAAAGAAGAGTTTGCAACTTAGAAGCTAGGAGTTGCAATCATAACGATGAAGTGAACAGAGAAAAGGATGATTCGAAAACTATTATCAATGGCCGATATCGAGTGGAGGCCGAGAAAAAAGATCTGGAGAAGAGAGTTTTCGATTTGGTAGCGGAAGGCACGACTCTTAAACATGATTTGCAAAGAGCCAAGGATAACAAGAATGCTGTTTTTAATGATTGGAATAGAGAAAAAGCTAAGAACCAAGATCTGACGAAAAGAGTTTCCCACTCAGAAACTAGAATTACTGTACTTAAAGATGAAGCCGAAAGAGAGAATCATCAGAGGAGCTCAATTACCAATGATCTAGCAGATGGAAACATGGCTGCCAAACAAGTTCTGCAGAAAAGCGTTTACGACTTGGTAACGAAAAATTCGGCTCTTCAAGATGATTTGCAAAGAGCGAAGGATGACAAGAACGCTGTCGTCCATGACCGAGATAGAGAAAAGGCTAAGAACAGAGATCTGACGAAAAGGGTTTCCGACTCAGAAGCGGAAAATTATGTGCTTAAAGATCAGAGGAGCACTGTTACCCGTGATCTAGATGGAAGCATGGCTGTAACACAAGCTCTGGAAAAAAGAGTTGTCGATATAGTAGCGAAAAATGCAGATCTTCAACATGATTTGCAAAGAGCGAAGGATGACAAGAACGCTGCCGTCAATGCATGGAATAGAGAAAAGGCTAAGAACCACGATCTGACGAAAAGAGTTTCCGACTCAGACGGAAACATGGCTGCGAAACAAGATCTAGAGAACAGAGTTTTCGACTTGGTAGCGGAAAACGCGGCTCTTCAAGATGATTTGCAAAGAGCAAAGGATGACAAGAATGCTGCCGTCAGTGAATGGAATAGAGAAAAGGCTAGGAACCAAGATCTGACAAAAAGAGTTTCCGACTCAGAAGCTGAATGTTATGTGCTTAAAGATGAAATCGAAAGAGAGAAAGATCAGAGGAGCACTATTACCAATGATCTAACAGATGGACACAAAGCTGCGAAACAAGCTCTGGAGAAAAGAGTTGGCGATTTAGAAGCCACCATTTTCATTTGTCACCAAGAACTGCAAAGATGGAAGGACGATAACAATGCTCTTACCAATGATCTGGATCGGGAGAAAGCGGAGAAACAAGCTTTACAAGAAAGACTCTTCGGCTATGAAGCAGAAATATCTACTCTTAAAGATGAAGTGAACAGAGAAAAAGATTATAAGACCGGTCTGGAGGAATCACTTGCCTCTTTAGAAGCTGACATTGCTAGCCTTCAAGACAAGAAAGAGAAGTTAACTGATGAGATCAGCATATGGATAAACGAAGTTTCTGATCTACAAGAGCAACTGAACCGAGAGAAGAAGGACAGACAAGCTTTGGAGAAAAAAGTTTTTGATTTGTCATCAACACATGAAGAATGGTGTGGTAGTGCCCAAGGTGGAGGAGGATCATCATCAGATAAAGAACCATGGATGAGTGGTCATACAGTTCCTAGTAGTTGGATTCCTTTCGCCTTACTTGTGCAAACATTTTCGAGGGAGACTCCTCTGACTCTCACTAAAGCATCATCAAGCGCGGCGCCAGAATTCACCGAAGATAAGACAACCAACGTTAAAGTCGAGCATTTCTATCGTGGAATGATGAATGGGGATTTGTTGTATCCGATAGTGGTTGTTGACGTAGAAGAGTTGATTCCGAATAAAGAAAAGGCTATGTTCGATCCAAATGTTTGGGGTTTGTTTAATAATGCAGGAGCTTATTATGCAGCCAGAAAGCCGTACGAGTCAGAGGAGATGCAGGTGACACACAACACACCTGCCATCCAATTTGCAAGGATTGAAGCCACCATTTCAGAGAGTTCACAAATATCATCCTATTCGACTTAAGTACTTTATAATTAATTAAGTTTTTTCCGATTCGTATCAACCGCCTGAGTCTTGTGGGACTAAAGTCTTTTTTTTTTTTGTTATATAATTCAAACGACAACGAATTTAAAGAAAATATTGGTTTGAAGATTAGTTCAGATATAGAGACTGGTTGTTGGAGACTGACTACTCGAAGCTTCTCTGTTGCTTAATGTCCTCTATATATTTCTCTAAGTGTTCTTATCAATCTATCTCACTAGCTCTCATAATTCTTCATCTCTTTTTCGCAAAATATGGAAGGAGGGTGTGCTCCTGTGCAACCCAGTCCCAAGGAAAATGAATTAGTTGCGAAATTGGCTGCTTTGGAGAAGAGATGTTCTGACTTGGAAGCTACGAATTCCGCTCTTAAAGATGAACTGAGAACAGCGAAGCACGGTAAGAATATTCTCATCAGTGCCCAGGATGGACAGGAAGCTGGCAAACAATCTCTGGAGAAAATAGTTCCCGACCTGCAAGCAAAGAATACAACTCTTAACAACGAACTGCGTAAAGAGAAGGATGATAAGAAGTCCATTATGAATGATTTGGATCGACTGAAAGCTGAGAAACAAGTTCTGGAGAGCAAAGTTTCTGACTTGGAAACCATGTATGCCACTCTTAACAATGAACTTGTAAGAAACAGGGTGTTTTAGGATAAAATGAATTTACATTTGATCTTTTATATAGTTACGTTGATGTATTATGTAAGACTATAAGTTAAGAGTTTGTAAATAATTTTTCATTGAATTGCATACCAAAATGAATTTACTTTTGGTTAATCTATCTATCTGGTAGATGAAAATTTGGTTGCCTTAGCCAAATTGAATGTAGTATCATGTGTGTAACATCGAATCACTGTGCAGGACGATTTAGAGTAAAATGTCGTCTAACTTGTCTAACCCTCTTATGAAGTTGAAGGTATTTTTTATCCGGTATCGCTAGTTATATACTGTAATTTTCAGCTCTGGTATTCTCTCGACTGGAATCTGTTGGTGGAAAACAATTAATAAAAAATTAATTTTTAAAGTTTTTGTAGGGGCGAAATATCGCACCGAGCAAATACACAGCCTCGCCCTAGCTAAGACAACCACCAACACGAAGAAGAAAGAAATTAGGCGAAGAATAATTACGCGATAACAAGGAAGAAGTACGAAGAGGAGCCACACGATAAATACAAGGAGACACTCACCAAGGGGAACACGAAGTAGCAATGCGAGAAGACATCGATGTCTCCCCAAAGCCTGGCGAATAAGACAAACTAAAATAAGATCAGCTAACAGAGATCTTGCATGTGATATCCAGTTGTCTTCTACTGATGTATTTGCCTATATAAGAATTCGTATGATAAAGAGAGAGAGAGGTGGTGATAGAATTCAGTCAAGTAAGAGAGCTAAGAAACACTTATAGATAAAAGAGAGAAGCCATTAAAGCTCACTCCAAGCTCCATTTCTTCCATTGTTGTATATCAAATATCTTTGTAATTGTTGTAAGAACATCATATATTCAATACAAGTGTTTGAAGAAAGATCATACTAGTGTTAAAGTGGTGTATAATCTCATTAATGTTTAAGTTGATTCCATGACTTAGGTTTTATGTTATTATCATCTCATTGGGTGTAGTTGTGGGATTTCCTGTAACTACATTTTGGCGCTAGAAACAGGGAGGATTTATCCTCACCTGCTAGCATTCAACTAGAAATCATTGTTAACCTAAGTTCATTTGTTATTCCTACCACCACCATCTTTTTGTCCATCATCAGAAGACGTTAATTTATTATCTGAAGTCACCGTCGCTTTAAAGATTTACACCACCTGTTCTACCACGAAGATCTGATAGACAGTACACCAAAAATCCCATACCCTTCGTGTTAACACAAAGGAATCTTTCCCAAAAGTCTATTTATTTTCAAAAATTGAAGAAACTCTCCTCGTTGGCAACCTCAGCCAGATCTCTCGAACGGTTGGTGGAAAATAGAAACTTGATGGCAACACAAGAAAGGAGAACTAACGTAGAAAGAAGTGAAGAAATGGCAAGTAAATCATCTGCTAGGAAAAATATGTAGTGGGTCAGAAAAAGCGATAAGAAAGAATTTGGGCGAGCTGAAATCCCCAAACGAACAAGAAGAAGCTAGCATCACCAAGCGAGAACATAAGAGAAAACTAACGCAGTGGAAAAAAAGAGAGAAGGCACTAATTGCAGAGCGGGTAAACCTTGCAGTCAAGTATGGACGACTATGGATAGAAAATCACAACCTGAAGAGAAAGGTGCGAGAATATGAATTGGAGGTAGAATATGGGGAAAGCTATAAAAGATATCGTAGAGCAAAGGAAATTGCTGAAAGAGAGCAAAGAGTAGCGCGACTAAATGAGCAAATATTGAACGACGTGCGAAGGCGGGAAAAAAGACAACAACTAAACGCGAAAAGAATGCCGCGAAAGAACCGCTGCGAGAACTGGAGAAAAGCAACTCAACACCGAGTATGGATAAGGATAAATGGTGAAGGACGTCAGCAATGTAATGCCATAATGTCAACCGCAAAAAACGTCATAGAATTCCATGACAAAGTGCTGAGACGAATATACAAACGCGACCTCAACGGGACAGAGATATATCCCAAAGAGAAGAATGTACCCTTGGAAGAGTGGAAAAAACAGCCAATCACGTTCAGTGCTGAGGATGCCCCGGAGAATGGAGGACCACATGAAGAAAGTTTGATCGTAACCCTGATAATACAATAAGATCGCAGAGATGAAGACAGTGCAATACCCCCTATGGTAGTCGACAGGATTCTAGTGGACAGTGCGAGCTCGGTGGATGTGTTATTCTACTATCCATTCAAAGCAATGGGGGTACAATGATTCAAACATCGCACTAGAAGAATACAATATCTTCGGGTTTAACAGAAGAGCGACGAAACCAAAGGGAGAAATCACGGTAACAATACCCCTAAACTCATTAGAAACAATCGTGATATTCAGCGTCGTGGATATAGACACCCCGTATAACGCGATTATTGGGAGGCCCTCGATACACGGAGTCATGGGAATCGCGTCCACCTTCCACCAATGTATTCGCTTTCCTATTCCAAACTGCGTAGGAGAAGTCAAAGGAGACATCATGCAGGCGAAGAAGTGCCAGGATCTTAACATGCGACGTCAAGAAGGGCGAAAGCAAAGAAAAAAGGATAGGAAGAAGAGAGTGAAAGAAGCTATGAAAGAAAAAGAGTTCCAGATCTACATGGTAAGGGCGAATGAAGGCAGAGGAATTCCTAGCGAATGCCTTGAAAAAGAAGGAGAACCCAACACCAAATAAGGGAACCAACGCCGCAAGGAGAACCCACACTAAATTTCACAGTTGAAGAACCCACAAAGGATGTCAATATGGGAACATAGGATGAACCGAAGATGATAAAATTAAGAACCACGATGGAGGAAAAAGAAGAGAAGAACCTCATACGACTACTAAAAAGTTACCACGATATCTTCGCATGATGTATGGACAAAATGCCTGGTATAGATCCTTTTCTGGCCTACCACAAATTAGACATCAACCCAGCAGTGAAGCCGGTCAGACAAAGGATGCGAAAGATAGCAACAGTATACCATGAGCAAATTGAGGCCGAATTACAAAAAATGATCGACTCAGGAATCATAAGGCCAGCGAAGTATGCAGAATGGGTCGCGAATATGGTAGTAGTCCCTAAAAAGAATAAGAAAATTTTCATTTGCATCGACTTCACCGATCTAAACAAAGCATGCCCGAAGGACAGCTACCCATTGCCAGATATTCCCCAGACAGTGGAGTCCGTCACCGGGTGCGAAAGGATATCATTAATGGATGGTGGATATAACCAAATACCCTTAGCGGAGGAAGATCAGGAGAATTCAGCATTCTTCGCACCAAGAGGCATGTACTACTACACCAGGATGCCATTTGGATTACGTAATGTAGAGGATACTTATCAGCGAATGGTGGAGAAAGTATTTAAACCTTGGATACCCACAACTCAAGCAGTCTATGTCGACGACATGCTAGTAAAAAGCAAAAGTCAGTTGATCACGCAAACGATTTGAAGGAGATATTTGAACAAATGCGAAAGATTAAAATGAAGATAAATCCCGTGAAGTGTATTTTTGGGGTCGCGTCTGGGAAATTTCTAGGCTACATTGTTTCCAAAGAAGGAATTCGGGTAGATCCTGTTAAAGTACAAGCCATATGCAAAATTCCCCCACCGGGTACCATCAAGGATGTGCAGAAACTGAATGGCCTGATCGTGTCACTAGGAAGATTTATATCACGCTCATCCGACAAATGCAAGATTTTTTTCAACATTCTAAAAAAAGAAAGTAAGTTCGCATGGATGCATGAATGCGAAACCGCACTTCAAAGTATAAAAGATCATTTGGCCAACCTATCAATGTTGCAAAAACCAGAGCCCAACGAAGAATTGCTAATATACCTTTCCACGACACCGTATGCTCGTAGCGCTGTATTGCTGCGATCAGATAAAGGGGTGGAGAAGCCAATCTACTACACCAACAAAACTTTTAACTCTGCAGAACGTAATTAAAAGAAGATAGAAAAGTTAATCCTCGCACTGGTTTATGCGACCCAGAAGCTTCGCATCTATTTCCATGCACACAAAGTCAAAGTGCTAACCAAGACACCCATTGAATCCGTATCGAAATCCTCCAAGAGAGTAGGAAGAATAGAAAGATGGAATGTATAGATTGAGCAGTTCTGGATAAGCTACGAAGTCTTATCTTCACCAAAATCTTAAGTAATAGCTGACTTCATCGCAGACTTCCCATTAGGAGAGGATAATACCATGGATGAGATGATGGATGTCGATGAATATCGCGCCGACCCAGGAGACTTGCTAAAAAGCAGATAATCCAAGAAGATGGGAAATAATTGTAGACGGGTCAGTGAACAGTCAAGGTAACGGAATAGGGATCGTCTTCATCTTACTTGCAGGAGAAAGAATAGTCCACTGTCTCAGATTAGAATACGAAACCACAAACAACAAAGCTGAATACGAGGCAGTAATACATGGATTAAAACTGGCAGTAGAAATGGGGATGGATGATATTAGTCTTACTAGTGATTCGCAGTTGGTTGTTCACCAAATGGATGGGCGATACAAGGTCAATGATCTCGCACTCCATAGATATTCACAACTAGAAAAGCAGTATAAAGATTGCATTGCAAATGTCATGTGGAGGAACATATGTCGAAAGGACAATCGACATGCAGATGCAATCGTATTCGTAACCTCGATGATGGTAAATCCCGAAACAAGATTTATTTGCATCGATAGTTTAATACAACCATCCATACATAGAAGAAAATGCTGAAAGTGTCCAAAAAACTGACTGGCGAACCCAGATTCACAAATATCTACAAGATGGGGAAGTTCCACGCGACAGGTTAAAGGCACATAAACTCAAAAGCAAGGTCACAAATTATGAGTTACGCGATGGGGTGCTATACCGAAGATCCTTTCTCGGACTACTCTTGAGATGTCTATCACTTGAAGAAGGCATTGAGATTATGAAAGCTATACATTATGTTGACACTGGGAATCATAACGGAACAAAATCTTTGGCACTCAAAACCAGAGGACAGGATTACTATTGGCCACATATGCACGAAGAAGCAAAGGATATCGCAACTAAGTGCGAAGAATGTCAAAGGTATGGGAAGCATATCCACATACCAGGAAGGACCCTAAACTCAGTATTAAGCGTTTGGCCTTTCGTAAAATGGGGCCTAGACATAGTAGGACCCCTCGTCCCAGGAAGCAAACAACGAAGGTTCCTGATCGTAGAAACTAATTATTTCACGAAATGGGTTGAAGCAAGAGCGACACAACACATCAGAGACTCTGACGTCTTATCCTTCATATTCAAACAAATCATATATAGATTCGGGATACTAGTGCAACTAGTATCAGACAATGGAAAGAAATTTGAGGGACATAACATAACCATGTTACTCAATGCATTCAAAATCCAAAGCGGGAAATCGACACTTCTATACCCTCAAAGCAATGGCCAGGCTGAGGAAACGAACAAGACCTTGGCAGATATTCTGAAGAAAAATCTTGATGGACACCATAAAGGTTGGTGTGAGAAACTCCATAACACTCTATGGGCGTATAACAAGACAAGGCGCGAAGCTACTGGAATGTCTCCCTTTTGCTTAACATATGGCGTTGAAGCTGTCCTACCAACAGAAGTCATCATACAACCACAAAGCGCGAAGCTTGGGAAAAGAACTTATACACAGATCTTATACTGGCCAAACTTGATGACACAGAAGAAAATAGGGAAGTCGCATTGCAACACATGATCAATTATCATAGAAGGCTATCTCGTGAATACAACAAAAGGGTCAAACCAAGGCACTTTAATGTTAGAGATCTGGTACTACGCGAAGTTCCGCCGTACCAGAGAGAATTAGGAGGAAAGCTCGCGAAGAACTGGGAAGGACCTTATATTGTTAAAAGCATTGTGGGAAACGTGCATATGAGCTCACCGACAAAGACAGGAAGTATACACTCACACGTCCATGGAACAACACTTCCCCCAAGAAATTCTATCCTTGAAGAGAATGGAAGTGTAAAAAGTGTACTTAATGAAAAGACTCCAATAAAAATGAAGCTCCTCTTCAGCGAAAACAACGGTGAAAGCAGCGAAACATGTCATGCGAAAGCTACTCTCCGAAAGATCAAACAAAATGGAGAAATGATGTAACAAAGACAAGAAGACTATATATCGATTCAAAGTAACTTTAATACGAGGCAAAGTTCTTTCTATAAGCAAGCAAGAAAATTCGAAACAAAGTCTCCGCGACAAAGCTACAAAATTTTCTCGTAAGACCTCAATAGGGGGAAGCAAGTTATTATTATAAACCCTCTAACTAGGGAGGATGGGACTACGATTGTGGCATGTCAACTTAGTTCGCATGGTTGTGCAACGATGTTTTAGCACGATCACGTATGAGGCGACCATAAGCCCTAACGCACGTCATAATTGGGGCATCCTGGAGAAGTTACTTATTAGGGAGAAATGCCTCTGCGCTGGAGGCCACTGAGAACGAACCACTCAGCGAAAAGTTCTCCGGTAAGGGTTATCGAAACATAGCTAGTGGAGATAGTAGATGGCCTGGCATGGTTCTGCACTTGGTCCAAAGAAACCCCACTTAGGGTGTGATCTCGCTCCCGGAGCCACATAGGCGAAAGGCAAGAGGTCATGACAACACTGGTCGTTACATAACTGGATGGGAGGAGCCCAACTGAAATGGTTAGGGGTGACTTCCTTGAAGGGACGATTCAGGGGGAATATAAATGGACGACACCCTGCACTAGGGAGCTGATTGTGTCAAAGACGGCAATGTATTGCGTCCCGTATTCCTACCCTCACTATCCATTAATTCATACGCTCCATTTCCAACAACCCTTTTGATTATATAAGGTCCATCCCACGTCTTCTCTAGTTTTCCATCTCCTCTTTTCTGATAGGGTGGTATTTCTCTTAATACTATTTCCCCTGGTTGGAATTCTCTTTCTTTGACGCGCTTGTTATATTCTCGGGCTAGTCTTTTGTGGTAATTCTCCATATGTTGCAAAGAAATTTCTCTATTTTCTTCTAGATCATTAAGTTTTGTTAAGATAAAATCTGTGTTCAGGTTCTTTTCCCATGCTTCCTTATTTTTTGTGGGGATTATAACTCAAGTTGGAAATAGCTCCTCTACTATGTATGCTAGACAAAAGGGTGACATTCCTGTAGCTTCCGTCCGTGTTGTTCTATATCCCCATACTGCATTATGTACTTGTTCGCACCATCCTTTATTGTGCCCTTCCATCTTCTTCTTCACTATATCCACAATTGTTTTATTAGTTTCCTAAGCCTGCCCATTGCTCTGCGGATATAAAGGAGTTGATATTCCGCTTTGGATCTCTATATTTTCCCCCTCAAATTGCTTTCCATTATCAAAAACTAATTGCACAGGAATTCCAAATTTGCAAATAATATTCTCAAATATGAATGTGAATACATCTCGATCTCGGATATGCTGGACTGCCTTCACTTCCGCTCACTTTGTAAAGTAGTCTGTTGCTACAATTAAGTATCTCCTCTGTCCCGTTCCTGGTATAAATGGACCTACAATGTCTAGGCCCCATTTTGCAAATGGCCATACACTTGTTGATGAGTTTAGCGCCACTCTTGGTGTATGTATTCTTTTCCCATGACGTTGGCATTCTTCACACCGCTTAGACACCTCCTTTGCGTCCTCGTGCATGTAGATCCAGTAGTACCCTTGCATCTTTGTTTTGTAAGCCAAGGATCTTCCTCCACTATGGTTCCCTGCGTCTCCATAGTGTATGTCCTTCAAGATTTCCATTCCTTCCTTTCGTGTTAAACATCTGAGTGATGGTCCAAGGAAGGATCTTCGATAGAGCACTCCTTCTCTTAATTCATAAATTGTCGCCCGACTCTTTAACTTGTGCGCCTCTAATTTGTTTCTTGGAACCTCTCTCTTTTCCAGATATAAATGAAGTTGGGTCCTTCAATCTGCGTCTTTATCCGTTTGTCTTTCTTCTGCATTTTCCACCATCATTACGTCTGCGTCTTCTTTCTCTTATTTTTTAATTGAGGGGAAAGAGAGCGTCTCTATCTTTATATACCTTGCGGTAGGATCCACTAACATAGAAGAAATGAATGCCAGTGCATCTGCGAATCGATTATCTTTCCTGCATATATGCCTCCAACTTATGTTTTCAATTTTTGCTGAGAGTTCTTCAACAAGTTGCTTGTATTTTTGTAGAGATGGCTCATTTGTACTATATAACCCTTGTATTTGGCGTATTACCAATTGTGAATCACTAGTTATTCTAGTATCTCCTTATTTCATTTCGACTGCCAGTCGTAACGCGTGCACCACTGCTTCATATTCTTTTTCATTATTGGTGGATGCGAACTTCAATCTGAATGAGTAAGCCATTCTTTCTCCTTTTGGTGAAATGAACACTATTCCAATTCCGTTTCCTTTTCCGCTTGATGATCCATCCACCAATATCTCCCATTTGTTTGAGTTACGCTCTGTTAACAAGTCTTTAGGATTTCCTTGGTCTTCATCTATATCCATCATTTCTTCTACGCCTTTGTCTTCTTCTAATAGAAATTCTACCAAGAAGTCCGCAATAACCTGTGGTTTTGGTGAAGATGGTATTTCATACTTTTCTCCAAATTGTCCTACTTGTGCGTTCCATCTTTCTATTCTTTCTTATCTTTTCGAGTTCTTCATTACATATTCGATTGGTACTTTTGTTAATACTTTGATCTTGTGAGCTTGAAAATACGTACGTAGATTTTGTGTTGCATAAACTAGTGTGAGGATAAGCTTTTCGACCTTTTTGTAATTTTTCTCTGCGGAATTGTAAGTTTTATTTATATAGTAGATTCACTTCTCAATTCCGCCATCTAGGCAAAGCAATACGGCACTTAATGCATGCGGTGTTGATGCTAAATATATTAATAGTTCTTCTCCTGGTTCCGCTTTCTACAAAAAAGATAAATTCATTAAATAATCCTTAATGCTTTGTAGCGTTTTCTCACATTCAACCGTCCATTCGAATTTAGTTCCTTTCTTCAAGATGTTAAAGAAATGTTTACATTTGTATGAGGAACGTGAAATGAACCGGCCTAATGCATCTAGCAGCCTATTTAATTTTTGCACGTCTTTTACTATTGTGGGTGATGGCATGTCTCGGACCACTTGCACCTTCTTTGGATCCACTTCAATTCCCTCTTTTGATACAATGTAACCAAATTTTTTTCTTGATGCTACTCCAAAGATGCATTTTGCTGGGTTTATCTTCATTTTAAATTGCCGCATCTGTTCAAATATTTCATTTAGGTCTTCAACATGATCTACTGCCTTTTTGCTCTTTACTAGCATATCATCCACGTAGACTTCTAATATTGTATGCACCCACTTCGCGAATATCTTTTCTACCATTCTTTGATATGTTGCACCTGCATTTTTTAAACCAAAAGGCATTCTTTTAGAACAATATAATCCTCTTGGTGCGAAGAAAGCCGTATGTTCTTGATCTTCTTCAGCCAGAGGAATTTGATTGTATCCAGAATATTCATCCATTAGTGATAAACTGTCGTTACCTGATGCTGCTTCCACCATTTGTGGTATATCTGGTAATGGGAAACTGTCCTTTGGGCACGCCTTATTTAGGTCGCTGAAGTCGATGCAGATCCGTATTCCTTTATTTTCTTTGGAACTACCACCATGTTTGCTATCAATTCTGGGTACTTTGCTGGCCTTATTATCCCTGCGTCAAGAATCTTCTGTAACTCTGCTTCTATTTGAGGATGATATGTTGTTGCTATCTTCCTTATTCTTTGCTTGAATGGCCGTGCGTTCTTGTTGATATCTAACCTGTGGCATGCGATAAAAGAGTCTATACCTAGCATTTCGTCCATGCTCCATGCGAAAATGTCTTTATATTCACGCAAAAGGTTGATTGTCTTTTCTTCTTCTTCTTCCTTGTCCATCTTAGTTCCGATTTTCAACATCTTTGGTTCTTCATCTGTCCCAATATTTATGTCTTTTGTTGGCTCTACTGCGGTAAAATTTGCTTTTGGTTCTCCTAATGGTGATTGTTCCTTTATTTTATGTACTGGTTCACCTTCTTTTTCTGGGATTTCGCTTGGTATTCCCTTTCCTTCCCGTGCTCTTATCATGTATATTCTTAGTTCTTCTTATTTCTTCAGTTCTTTAGCCTTCCTCCATCTATCCTTTAGCTTCTTTGCGCGTCCTTCATAGCTCTTCACATCTACTTGATTGCAAATTTTTGCACTCCTAGCATCCCCTTTAACTTCGCCTATTCCACTCGGTATTGGAAAACATATGCACTGATGGAGAGTATACGCCACACCTTTTATCGCATGCACCCATGGGCATCCCAATAGCATATTGTATGGTGACTCCACATCCACTACGCACAAAGTTACATGCGTTTCTATTTCTCCTAAAGGTATTCGTGTGGTTATCTCACCTTTCGGTTTTGTTATTGTCTTATTAAGGCCATGTATGTTATATGCGGAGCGCGTTAAATCCGCATCCTTATATCCCATACTTCTGAATGCGCGGTAGAATAAAATGTCTACCGAGCTGCCCATGTCTATCAAGGTTTTGTCTACCGTCCACCGTTCTAGTGCTTTCGCGCTTTCACTTTTATCTTTTCGCTCTGCAGTTAGTGTAACCACTAGTGGATCTGTTCGTCTCAAGTTCTCTCCTGGTATATCATCTGCTGCAAATGTTATCTTTTGTTTTTCCCATTCCTTCAAGGGGGATACTTTCTCGACTGTCATTATTTCCTTTCCTTCATAATCGCGTTTATGTATTTTACATGTGATTCCTGCATGTAGATCTGCGTCATTCACATTCGTTTTTGTTATTGAGTTACATTGTATACTCCTGCTCCCTTCTTTTGCTCCGATTATCCTTGTTGCTCCTGTTTGTTGATTTAGTGCTTTAAGACATGTTTTGCTTCTGCCGTAATTCTCCTTCTGCACTTGTTGGATCTGTGTCTGGATTTGCTGAAATTGGTTGTGTCTTTCGTCCATCTGTGAAAAAGCAACAATTTCGTTTCTTTTTGTTCTTGTGGTTCTTCTACTTCTCCTGGTTGCTATCACTTGTTCTGCTGTAGATGCTTGCCCCACCATTATTCCTGAAATTAGATCTTCTCTTGGTCAAAATAAAAAGTTTTCTTAACCAACACGATATATCATCCAAGTTGTTTTATAGCACCAAAATGTAGTTGCAGGAAATCCTACAACCACACCCTAATGATAATCTATCAATCAATCTAAGAAACCATGATGAAATACTCAAAATCTTAGAGCAAGTACAAAGATGATGAGGAAAACCCTAACTTGGAAAGCAAATAACTCTCTCTCTCCTAAATATCTTATCTCAGCTCTCCAAAAAGATCTCTCCCTTCTACAAAGGCATTTGACTCCTTATATAGGAGTTTACATAGTGGAGGACAGCTAATAAAGCCCCTAATTTCGGATCTGGCGTGCGTCAATGTCGCTTGAGCTTTATTATAGCCGCACGGTTTCTTCACTGCCGCACGACTCTTCACACTAATATCATGACTAAGTGACGTCATCTGGTTTGCCATCTTGTATGTGTTGTACGCGTTCGTGTTCGCTTACTACTTATGGGCATCATTTCTCATATTAAATGAGTGTGCGGTATTTTGTACCCACAATCTTCTGTTGTTCATAAGAGAGAAGAAAAAGAAAAATTGCAATTAATGGAGTTGCCTTCTAGAGAGATTTGCGTAATTATGGGATTGATAACTCCCAATATACATGTTTCCTAATTTGTTAAAGAAAATAAAGTTAAAAATAATAAAATAATAGATAACGTTAGAATTTTTTCAGCTAATTAGGAAGGAGGAACGTGCACCACGGTTAAAAGCGGGTGCACATAGATGTACTCTTTTTTTTTTTTTTTTTGCTTTAACCCATTAACTCTCCATAATCTTGTCCCTTGGTTTCTAAATAGGCTAATTTCGCCCAAAAAAACTTCCACTTGACAAAGATTATCAAGTTGTCTGCTCCATCAAGTTGATTAGGACCTGCAGTAACTCATTATCACCCATTGTGTTTTAGTCATACATACGTGTAAACGATAGCTGAAGCAAGAAAATGATAATCAATTTTACATGGTACTATTGGGCAATAAAATAAACAAAGGCTACAGCTTAAAGACAAGCAAATATCATTATAATACAACTTTACTTGTGTAATTTTTATTCTTAATTCGTACGAATATCAACTATCATTTCATTAATTTCTTCAAAATAAAATAACTACTAGAGTTCTAGTCAACTTATGTAGGCAGGAAACACATTGAATGTTTCTAAAATAAATAAATTACATCTCTGCTCTCAATCTCTCTTTGTAAGCAAAGATTGAGATGAACATCAAGAGAATTTATTTTGATCAGAATAGAAGACAGCAGTATTAGTTCTTTTGCAAGAATAATGGCCAACAATGATGAGCATATCGTGCTACATAGTTCAACAGGTTTTAAAACTTGTATATATAGGTTAACAACTTAGTTTGTCTGTTTCTGAATCTGTCATCTTGTTAATGATAACAATCTTTTGTGGCTTATTTCAGATGAAGAAGCAGATCTACTAGGTGAATACACGGAGGCGAGAATCACCAACAAACTGGAGGCGCCAATTATGGGCACCAACTACAATTACAGGTATACCTCCATTTTCAGTTTCTCCTGATTACAATTTGTATTGAATCTCATAAAAGGAACATATAACGGATTGCCTGCACAGGGTTGTTGGGCATGATACATTCATGTCTGATCAGCGAAGCATAAATGCGTCCCGCAGAGTTACATCAACGGAGCCAGAGAATGAGGAGATGTTAGTCGAGGAGAAGCGGATCAGAACTGCAAGTTCGCTAAAAGAAGCCAGGATATTGGCTGACATCAAAGAGCCAGAGAAGGCTAGGGAAAAGTTGGTTGATGGCGGTACATCATTTTCAAAGAAAGATGCCAGTACATCACTTTCAGAAATTGATGCCATACTAGCTAAGACTCCGCCGTGCGAGCTCCTCCTTTTCACGGAACCCCAAGAATTCTACGTCAACCAAGGTAGAGCTTCTGCAGTTGCTCTTGAGTCTTCCCATGAAACCCGACGTGCCACAGCTCTCCCAGCTGGTGTTGCTTTTGCAGTTAGCCTTATGTTCATATTTTTTGTTTTCCTTGTTCTTTGCTGAACCGCCAACCGCCAAACTTTTCTGAATTTTTTACTGCTGAATTCTTTGTTTTTTGAGTTTGTTTCTGTAATTTACAGTTGATTATGTATATATCTTCTCCCAGAAATTTTTATCATGTCATTCGATCTAATTGAACATTCTCACTCCTAATCATTCAGATAACAATCATCCATAAAGTTTTAGACCCTAATCGGGAAATTCATCAAGGAACTTCGGACACAATTTTAAATGAAGAGTTGACAAGCGAAATTAACACAAACGAAACCATTCCCTTAGTGGATAAAACAAACTAAAAAAACCCAAATCATTGATCATTAAACAGGATCTGCGATACCATGTTATACATCACTCTTTCAGTGCCTCCTCTCTGGTAGTGGTGGAGTTGCTTCATTGGCAACAGTGGCAAATCTTTATAGACCCAAAAAATCTAGAAATCAAATCATCACCACTGCAAACAACAGAACCAAATCCACTAGCATCCTGGATACAGAAAGTTTCACAAGCACTGCAGGAGAGTACATTTGAAAGACTTGCCAGCTCCACCCCACTGCAAGGGGCATCCAATGGAGCCGGAGCAGAACTAACATCCCTGTGTACATATAAATGTATGTTGCATTAGAATAAGATCCTTTGCCATTTTCATCATCTTATATGTATATTAAGTGGGAATAATTGCAGCAGTGCTGCCAAATTCCTGGCCGGACAGGTTAGAGTTGGTTAAATGTATATATATGTACTGAATCAATACTATCTATCTCTTTAAAAAAGGTAGCCAAAGTGGAGAACCATCAAAATAAGAAACTAAAGAGAAATGAACGATAAGATAGGTAGATTAATTACCCAAAGTGGAGAACAATCAGAAGGAAAGCAAAACCGACCATAGCGGGAGAGAAACTGAAATGAGTATTTGCCATAGTTTCAATTTCAACGGATTGCAATATTTTTGATGCATCAATTTCTTCTGATTTATAAGGGATCCAGTTGACATACGAGATTTATTAGCAGCATAAAAAATTGAAACCATTCTCTTGCATGTTGCCGTATCCTATGCCGCTTGTTTGCGAAATTGGTGCCTAATGCTCTATTGCAAATGCATTGATTGGTCTCTTTTGGTTATAATTAATACAGCTCCCACCATCCCAATTGTTTTGGTTATTAAATTTTGGATTCCCTATTTTGACTAATAAAAAACATACCCTTGATAGTGTGACATTTTTGCAATTTTCCAATTAGATTATCATCAATAGTATTTTTTTGAGCTAAGGTTCCATTGTCTAGTACAGTGCTAAAAACTCATCCCATCGACTCTTACCTTGAAATTAAGGTTTGCTCACCAGTAAGGCTGCACCAGCTAGTTGGGGTCTGCTCAGGGGAATTGAGTCCAGTTCTGTTGAATTAGAAAAAGAAAATAAATAAATAAATATTTTAATTAGCTGGGTATGATTAGATAGTTGTTGATCTCAATTATGTTGTAACAGCTAAATCAAATTATTTTAAAACCAATTGTTGGTGTGAACTTGCCCCTTCAAAGTAAACGCAATATTAGGCACCCCTGATCTGATTTCAACTGATTTTTGTAAACTCTTTCTCATTTCTCACAAAGAAAAAGAAAAAAACGTCTTGGCACCAGGTAATTAGTATGTCTGGTGCTTGGGAATTCGGAGAAAGTAATCATGGTCATCATCAATGTCACCAAGAAATGATATCTAAGCTTGTTAAATCTCAAGAAGAGATGTTTGAAAAGCTTGTTAAATCACAAGAAGACATGTTTCGCAAGCTTTGCAAAGTACTCAAACATGATAACGATGATATTGGTGAAGGTACTGAGATCATTGTATATTGTTGTTTTGTATATCATATAATTTCTGCAATTTTTTGCTTTATGTGTTCTGATCACTTTGTTATGTACATAAAGCAGCTGCAGATGAAGGTTCGGGGTTAATTGAAATGGAAGAGATCACAGACGAGGTATCTCATCATAATGAACAAGAGGACGAACAAGTTCGGGATATCCAAGACATTGAAATAGGTGCGCTCACTACACAAATTTTATTTTGATCCGGATATATTTTTCTTTCTTTTCTGAACGGTAAAGAATTTGATGCTAGCAAGTTTCAAACTTTCAAACTCAGGTCACTGGTACCATCACCCAATGACTTTACCACCTAACTACGGTGGCATTGGCATTTTGATCTTGATATTAGCTACATTCTTTTCAAGGTGACAAATTGCAAAAGAAATGTCCATCAAGTTTTCAAAAGAGGTAAGGGAGCTAGGAGCCTATGAACATAATATTTTCCTATTTGCGGACTAAAAAAACTAATGGACGTGATGGACTAAAGTAATGGAAGTGGTGCACTAAATATTCTGCCCCCTTAAACTGTCCCTCTTGGTCTCTCCTTTTCTCCCTTCCTCTTACTCTGCGGATGCAGGTATAAAACCACCGATAGATTCTGGAAGGTGGACGGATATTTTTGGGCTTTGGTGGACTAACTGATTTGAACAGGTGGACTAATTCAATGGACCTGGTGGACTAACTTGTAAAAAGAAAAATCCAAAGGAAAAAATTACTAACCAGTAAAGGTTTTGTGAGAAAAGGGGGGCTACACCTAGGGTTAGCCCCCCTTTGGTTCCACCACTGATAAATATCCATATGCACGTGAGCTTACACTAGCAAGGGTTTCCGGTCAAAAACAACGTGAACTCATACATTTCTTAATCGGCACTTCATAAAGACATAGTAAGCCTTAAACTCCTTCATATACACTAGTCTATTAGACCGGATAGTTTAAAGTTAAAGTTAAAAGCATGAATTTGCTCTTAATAATCATTAAATCCAGTAAAAATGTACTACTTCGTACATACATGTCCTACTTGTAGTTGTGTAAAATCAAATAACTACACCCTTTGTAATGATAATAACACAAAGCTTAAGTCATATGTATCAACTCAAATATTAATGATATTTTTCACCACTTGGACACAAAAATGATCTTCTTGAACACTTCGTATTGAATGTGTGGAATTCTTACAATGATCACAAGATGGATTTGTATACAACAATGGAGAAATATAAGATGAAAGATAAGTTCTAATGGCTTCTTCTCTTTTACTTGATAATCTCTTTAGCCTTTCTATATCAACTGATCTCTCTCTCTCTATCTATCATTTTTGATCCCTTGTATAGGAAATTACATCAGTAGAAGACAACCGTGATTCACGTGCAAGATCTCAGTTGACTGATCCTATTTCAGTTTTTATTATTCGCCAGGCTTTTGGGAAGATGTCACTGTCCTTCGCGCTATCCACCATGTCTTTAGCGCATCTCCTCTTAACCCAGTCTTCGTTCTGTCTTCATCGCATTATTGTTTCTTCGCACTCTCTCCTTATTGTCGTGCTACTAATCTTCGCCTTGATCTTCTATTATTGTAATACCTTCGTGTTTGGAGTTGTCTTATCTGGGGAGAAGTTAAGTTATGTCTTGTGCGATATTTCGCCCCTACATTTTGACTCTTCTCACGTTGTTTTCTGTAAGTGGAATAATGCGAGAATCCTTGGTCAAGTTTCGTGTCAGACCTGTCTTTTCGTTTTCTTAGTCTTACCCGACACACTTCCGTAATTTCCGCATAACTGCTACACGTGTTGAAGGTTTTTTCCTCTTCAAGTGGCACGTCTTTACTGCTTTCCTTCGGATAAGTATCTAGGAGAGAGGTAAAGTTTTATTTTTCTACCGTCTCTTTCCTCTGTTCGTCTTCTTCTCCTTTTAAACTTTCCTTCTTTCTTTCAACTTTTTCAGTTTCTGGTTATTCTTTATGGCTGATCTAGACATGTCTGCACCTGCTATTGTTGTTTCATCATCTTCTCGGTGAGTTAGTTTTTCCTCGGTTAGTCATATTTTGTGTCTTTTGTGGTGTGATTATGATCTCAGTGATTTTTCTTCCGCCATTGCTATTGTTTTTCAAGTTTTTACATTCCCATACTCATTCAGTTCGAAACGCAAGCCTGCCAAGAAGTGGTAAGATGTTCTTGAAAGTTTCCGGAACTAGCTTAAGGATGGAGGTTTCAAGCTTATTGTTCCACAGGGTTCATCTCCTGCTGTTCTTCTGAATGAGGAGAGGATTTTGGGAGGAACTTGGAGTGCGAATTGTATGCCCATCGCGCTTGGTCAACTAAAAGTTGGTCTTCCTCTTCCCCTCTTCAACCCTGAGATTCCTTTATTTTTTCAAATTCTCGCGAGGATCAATGTCGCTGCATATCAACTGGGTGGGGATGCGATTCGCATTATCCTTGAATAAAGCAGGACCCTATAATCCTGCAGACTTCACCATTGAATCTTTCTTCCAGCAATATGTTGTGCATTATGTTATCAGAGATGGTTCGCGCTGGGGTGTTCGTTTCAGTAGGGCGAAGTTGAAGAATGGCGTGAAGAAACTTATGGAGGACATGGATCATCATAGTAAGACCAACAGCTTCCTTCGCCTTTCTAGCGATCCCAGCTGGATGAAGTTTTACCTTATTGTTGAAGGTCCTCTTTAGTGGGGACTCGGTTCGGACGTGAATCCTCGCGCTGGCCCAGATGAGTCGCTTGTAGGACGAGATGTATTACCTTCTATGCTCGCGTATCGTCCTTGGAAGTTCAACTGGCCTGAAAGGAAGAGCGAGGTATATGCTTTCTCCTAACTTTGCTGCGTAGTTTGTCTGATCTCGCCTTGGAATCTTACCTTGATCTTATATATTTTCTTTGGATCTGTAGCTGGATAAATATGTTGTTTCTCTCGAGAATAAAGCTAAGGTTGCTGCAGAAAGAATAGGAAGAAGTCTTCCGAGGCGAGAACCGAGAAGAAATCTTCGCGTTTGAAAGTGGTGAGTCGTAGTTACTTCTCTTAAATGAGTATTATTGCCTCAGCTTTCTAATTGTATTTTTATTTATTCATCCTGCCCCTGATGATGAAGAGACTTAGGAAGAAGAAGAGGAGGAGGGGGATGAGGATAATGAGGGTGAAGATGAGGAGTTTGTGCGTGAAACTCTCCTGTTTCGTGCAAACCCAAGAAGGCGAGAGTGAGAAAGAATAGTCAGCATAAGAGTAGGTCCAAGTGGGAAAAATATTGGTAAATTTCATCGAATCACAGGCCTACCAATTATGGGAAATTGCCTCATTGCTTACTCCAGATCAGCATCTCGCGCTTGACTATTTGCTGAGTTAGTGCTTTCGCGTTCTTATTCTTGGCTGGTTGTATTACTCTTTGACTAATGTTTTCATCTTGTCTTTCAGAATATGTGTCACAGTGTCACCCAGGCTGAAGATTACCGCAAGACGGTAGACTTGATTCGTGCTCAGGCCAATCATTTTTTTTATCTAAAGGCTGAAGTTTCGTATCTTCAGGGTAACGTTTCTCTGCTTCAAAGGACCGTGATAGGTATGCAGGAGAATCGTCTTCCAATGCGAACTTTTTGAAGTCAGCTCGTGCTCAGAATGACTTGTTAATGGGTAGGTTTTTCGCGCTTTCTTTATTTTCTGTCTTTGGTTCCTTTAGGGATAATTTTCTTAGCCGACGGTCGTGAGGTTCCTTGCAGTGGTCTTTGGTCTGTCTGATCTTACCATTGCTGCAAACTTAGATAGAGAAGATCTCTTAGTGCATTTTAATTCTCTTAAACAAGAATTTTAATTAGCCGATGCTGTCGAGGATGAAGTTGAAGATGACGGTGAGGATTATAAGAAGAAATATGAAAGTCTTAAGCTTAATTTTATGAAATCATTAGCCATTATAGGATGTCTGAGGTCTCGTCTTCGAGGTATAAAAGAGAACGTCAAAGAGTTGGAGGAAGAAAAGATAGCTTTGTCAGTTGAGAAGAATGAGGTCATCAAGGATGGGGCTAAAACTCTTCAAGATTGCCAGAAGGAGAACTGATAGACGCATTTATGTGTCTATTTTCATCTCTATTGTGTATATTGTTAGTACCCATTTTTGTACTTATTTTGGTATTTTATTTTTTTGTAGGGGTTTTTGGAGAAATAAGCTTTTGCGACGAAATTGGCTCGAAAAGTTGTAAATGCAACCCAAGGGACGAGTTTTATGCGGATTCCAGCAATGGATACGGGGCGACCACTGGATAAGGGGTAACCTTTCCCATTCACGTTCAAATTCTGTTTTTGGCGGGAAACCAAAACCAAAACAGAAAACATGTTTCTGGCAGTTTTGGTGGTAGTGATTTGGAGGAGTTTGAGGTCGACTAAACCTCTGATTTTCATAGGATAGACTCCTTATGGGTCTAGGAATCTAATATGGGTGTTGAAATCAATTAAACTGGGCTCAATCGACGGATTTTTATCTCAACAGCAAAATATGGAAAGTCACGTGTGTGACCTGTTTTAGGAAATTTTAGAGAGATTAAAGTGCTATAAACCTTCCCAAAGATTGGTATCTATCTTAGGAAGAGTTTAGAATCAAATGGAAAGCTCAGAAACGCGTATAAATTCTAAAACAAGAAATTGCCGCAACTTTGCCGTGAAGAGAAAAGAAGAGATTTTTGAGAGATTTAATCGATCTTTTTGATATAAATAGATTGGTTGGGTCATATAGAAGGGGGGGTAAAAAGTTAGGGAAAGTTTTAAACACGATAGAGCCGAGAAATCAAAGGTGCAGGAAACCGGGTTCTGCTGCTGCTGCTGAAGAACACGAAGAACATTGACCCACACAGAACAGTCGCAAAGAAGTATCGTTCTTCAACAGCAGAACACAGTTATCATTTATAAACAACACTTCAATTGTAACGGTGACTTCTGTAACGACTATAAAGCATTGCAGATTCGCTGTATTATTATTCTCCTTCAATAAAAACACCTTTTGAGCCATGTTTATATCTTTTGAGCATGTTTTTACCATGAGGAGCTAAACCCCTTAGTCGAGTCAACGGAGGTAGCCATTGTTCCATGAAAAGTGGTATATTTCTATTTTAATTATTTTTGAAATCTTTTACATGATTAATTGCATAGAACTAACATTGGAAAATTGATTTTTATTGAGTGATTGTGATTTGTTTTGATGGAACATGCTTAGTGTTAAACTTTTGATGTTTCATGCTTGATGTTTACAATTGTTACTTCAAAAATCTATTAGAGGCACTAAATTAGAATCACTTTAAAAGCAAATAATTGCATGAATATTGATTAGATTGAATCACTTAATTGGTTAATGGTGGAATCCAAAGTCTCGGTGTCTTTTTTATAATTTTGATACAACTTTATTTGAGTTATCGAGTTTAATTTAAGTCTAAAAAAATCCTTCACAAGTTCGAGAAACGAATCTCTTTTTACCACTATACACAAAGAACATCAAGAACCATGATCTTCGCGTAATTCTCGAGAATATTCGGAGTCGCCTTGAAGTTGAAGGCGACGATGACTTTCATAATGCCTTAGGTGAAATTGAGGAGAATAGGGTCACGGCGGTTAAGTATGCTAGTTGGGTAGAGCAACACCAAAAGATTTTAGATTTTGTGCTCGTTCAAAAAGAAGGTGTCTTTAACGGCTGGTCTTATTTTTTGTGATTTGTCTTTGCTTTAGGTGTTCTTTCTTTTCCTGACTTGTTTTTATTCTTCGCAGAAAATTAGAAAACTCTAAACGCTGAACAGGGTTCTCTTAAAGAGAAACTTGAGAAGTCGCGACAAAAACTAGAGATGTTCAAGGGCAGTCATGGTTCTTCTTCGCAGCTGGTGACAAATCTTTCTGAGAAGTTGTCTTCGGTGAATAATGAGCTAGCTCGCACAAGGACTGAGGCCGAGCAGTACAAAGAGGGTATGGAGGCTAGATAATCGCTGCTGAAATGTCGTAAGAAGGCCCTTCTCATTAATGCTAATCGTGAAGCTTAGAGGCAGTGTAACCAGGTTTCTAGTGAAATTGATGATCAAATTACTGCCTAAAATGATCTTCCTACTAGAGATTTCCCTCCAATTTTTGTGCCCAAAGATGAACCTATGGAGCGTAGATCTAGTGATGAAGAAGGGATCTCTGAAAGCGAACAATCTGATGATGAGGACGAAGAAACTGATGAGGAGAATGTCGATTAAGAGGATGAACTTGTTGAGCAGGATGGCCAGGGCGAAGTCAATGAAGTTTCTGCTTGAGATGGTCAGGGTGAACATGAACCTCTTCAAATTACTGGTGAGATGGATCCTGTTCCGGAGGCGAGCCGTCAAGAACCTGATTCGTCTCTTAAGGGAGACATTCCCGGTGCTTCACAGACTGAAATTTGCAGCTCTTCCCAAACTGTTTCCCCTTTACATGACTGGAATCAATTTCAGTTTTATTTCTAAAAAATCTTCTATTTTTCAGAATAGTTTTTGGGCGCTCTCAAGCTTGGGGGAGCATATCATGACTTTCATTTTTTTTTTCATGTGTTTGAAAAGTTTGGGACTGGGGTAGGTGTATGTAAATGTATATATGAAGGTTTTAAGATGTTTTTTATAAAACGTCAATGGTCTTATGTCGATCTACTTTTTTATGTCTTGGTTCATATGAAATCATGCCTTATGTTGATCTAGTATTTAAGGAAATACATGAATTTTTACATTCCCATACTTGCCTCTGCTTTCCACCTTCTAAGGAGGGTTATTACCTTAAATACGATGTTTGGTCTAATGATGAACTTATCGTGGGATTGGTGCGAATATTCATATAGGCGAACTAGTTGATTCTTGTGAAAAAGGGGTGACATGCGAACGGTTAGCGCGAGTGTAGATTTTAAATTTATGCGAAACCTTAGTGATGTTGCTAATGCAATAGGGAACGATGTCAGGGATACTCCTTTCAATGCGAAATGCTAACATATATAAGGGGTGAGGTATCTAGATATTCATGAGAAATATTCAACGCGGAGTTATATTGGTATGCTTGGTCAAATTATAATGTAAGCAATTCGTAAGACTTGTTTTGTATTTATACTTATCTTGATGAGGGTTCGTCCCATTAGCATTTCCTCGTGCGTAAGCGTGACTTTTTCATTGCCTCAGTTTCTTTCGCTCTCATTTTTCATTTATATTCGCATGATCTTTATAGGTCTTATTTGACTTCTAAGTAAGGTTTTATTGACTTCCCCCGTATAGAGAACTTAAAAGACTTATGGTCTCCTTGGGCAGGGTCTTCAACCTGTTGGGCGACGAAATCTCAGTTCCATGTGCTCTTGCAAGTCATTATCCATCGATCTCTCCTTATCTGTGTTAGTATTTTTACCTCCTCGGGTCGTATTTGTGACAATATACCAGGTCTTAGATACTCCCGTGAATACAAAGCCCTAACACATTGCCGTCTTTGACACAATTCAGCTCCCTAGTGGAGGGTGTCGTCCATTTATATTCCCCCTGAGTTTCCCCTTCAAGGAGGTCACCCCTAACTATTTTAGTTGGGCTACTCCCATCCAGTTATGCGACAATCAGTGTTATCGTGACCTCATTCCCTCAGCCTATTCGGCTTATGGGATGAGATCACACCCTAAGTGGGGTTTCTTTGGACCGAGTGTATCCAATCCAGGCCTTCTTCTAACTCTACTGGTCATGTTTGTACACCCCATACCGGAGAACTCATTCGCTGAGTGGTTCGTTCTCAGTGGCCTTCAGCGGATATGCTTTTATTTCGCCCGAATATAAGTTACTTCTCCAGGATTTTCCCAATATGACGCGCGCTAGGGCTTATTGACGCCTCTTACGTGATTGTGCTAAACGCTGTCGCACAATCATGCGAACTAAGTTGACACGCCAAAATTGGGTACCCATCCACCCAAATTAGAGGTTTTAAATAGTAACTCGCTGCCCCCTATTAAGGTCATACGAGATGATTGTGTAGACCTTGTTTCTTCTTTGGCTTGCTCGCATATAGAAAGAACTTTGCTTCATATTAATATTTCTTGGGTTGGTACATAGCTTGCTTTCTTCATTACATCATTTTTGGTGTTGTGGGCGTTGTTCCTTCGCATACACTTTTCGCATGATAAAGAGAATGCGATACATGATCTCCCTTCTCTTCTTGTCTTTTAGGAAAAGACTTGTCCTTTAGCGCGACCGTTTTTGTTATTACGCTTGTGGATTTGCTTCGGTGTTTTGTCGTTTAATCCTTCAACTCTTCTTAGTGTGTATGTGTTTTGGGGCGCATCATTGGCACCTTGGTTTCTCCTTGCTGCTGCTTGAATGTAGCTCTCGTGTTGAGCCATCCTTGCCCATTGTCCATTCTGATACAATTCTCTCTTGCTTGTCTCATCCCTTTTTCGCCCGTATTGATACACTTCGTCCCATAGGTTCCCATCTATCTGTTTCGCTCTTTCCTCCATTTCAATGTCTCTTTCTCTACATGATCTTTTGTAACTTTCTCCATAATTTATCCCCAATTCATATTCTCGTAATTTTTTTATCAAGTTCTAGTTTTCTATCATCAACTGCCCATGCTCTTGAGAAAGATTGACTCGTTCTTCAATCAACATTTTTTATGTTTCTTTCCATCGTGCGAACTTCTCCTCGTATTCTCGCTGGGTGACAATAATCTCCTCGTCCTGAATTTTATGGTATGACTGATCTTCTTTCCTTCTGTCGTTCGCAACGGAAGTTAGCATTTATCTTTCCGGATCGTACGGCTTGATCCATTCTGTCCAGTATTGTGTGTTTTCCGTAATAGCAGCCAATCCCTTCCCACTTCTTTTGTTAGAGTCGCCTCTCTGCATCATTAAAAATTTAGACGTTTTGAAGAAAAGAGGCTTGAGAGAAGGTCTCTGAATCGAGATAAGGAGATGTCGTGTTTAGAAAAATGAACAACCTTAAGAGAATTTCCCGAGAAAAACAAGATATTGGTGTTGTGTCTACCACGGTTTCATGATAGAGAGAAAGTGAGAACAACTTTATTGAATGTTGCAAAACAGTGGTGATACTTTGTCAAAATTTCATGGTGGAATAGAAAATGAAAGTGATGTAGACCTTTAGAGCAATAATGGCTTGAAACAATCAACTAGCAGGTTTTCATGGTGGACAGAAATATGATGGTAACGAAAAATAACAAACACACTTCGAAAGATGATGATTTCCAGCTGATAACTAGCAGGTGAGGATAAATCCTCCTTGTTTCTAGCTCCAAAATGTAGTTGCGTAAAATCACACAACTACACCCTTTGTAATGATAATGATAATAACACAAAGCTTAAGGCATATGGAGCAACTCAATCATTAATGATATTATTCACCACTTTGACACTAGAATGTTCTTCTTGATCACTTCGTATTGAATGTGTGGAATTCTTACAATGATCACAAGATGGATTTGTATACAACAATGGAGAAATATAAGCTGAAAGCTAAGTTCTAATGGATTCTTCTCTTTTACTTAATAATCTCTTTAGCCTTTCTATCTCAACTAGTCTCTCTCTCTATCATTTTTGAGCCCTTAAATAGGAAATTACATCAGTAGAAGACAACTGTGATTCACGTGCAAGATCTCAGTTGACTGATCTTATTTCAGTTTGTCTTATTCGCCAGGCTTTTGGGAAGATGTCAATGTCCTTCGCGCTATCCACCATGTCTTTCGCACAGCTCCTCTTGACCCAGTCTTCGTTTTGTCTTCATCGCATAATTGTTTCTTCGCACTCTCTTCTTATTGTCGTGCTACTAATCTTCGCCTTGATCTTCGATTATTGTAATACCTTCGTGTTTGGAGTTGTATTATCTAGGGCGAGGTTAAGTTATGTCTTGTGCGATATTTCGCCCATACACTACTCAATGGGTATATATAGCCCTTAATTATTAACTAGTTTAGTTGCCTTGTTGCCTCCATCCTAACACCTAGCTAGTGACGCATGACCTTTTCTGTTCAGCATTTAGCATAATAATACTAGTCAACAAGGTGCCACGAACAAGATCAATGTTTAACTATGTTTCATAATCTTCTTTGAATTTGGTTAAAATCAAGGCAATGGAAAATAATGTCATATAGTTACTCAAATGCAGCCGCAAAGGATATCCAAAAGCTACGGCTCCTTGGACTAGCTACGGTTTGGATGTTTCGAAATATCATGGACTGCAGACATGATGTTCCAGTGGATTTTCATTCTAGGGCCAAAGTCAAAATGCCCCTTCTTTTGAACCAATATAAGTTATTGTCTGGCGTTTTGAGCCACATGGGCCGAGCCAGAGGTTGACTAACCAAAGAGCAGTCAAACTCCAAGGAAGAGAAAATTCTCGCACCAAGATGAAGGATCTAGCTTTAGTTGTTAAGGTTTCACCTTCGTACATCTAAAGTTTCATCTTTTGTTTTTGATGTGGTTATGACTACTTTTTTAGTGTTAAACGCCTCTCTTTGCGTCTTCACGATTGTTTCTTTGTAATTATTTTGGGGTTTGTTGTTTAAATGCGAGGCCGGAAAACTCTAACAGGAAATGTTACAGCAGTAAGCCAGTAACTTAAGGTTTTTATTCTTACCGAAAATTAATTATTCAACCGTTCCAATAAATCCTTGAAAATATCCAACATTTACCACGGTGGTATCAAAGATACATAGTGACGTTTTTACTCTGGCGAAAAGGAGTTCGTTATGGAATGAAAGAAATAAAAGACTTCATGGAGGTAGACTTAAAGTCTAAAGATGAGTTGTTCCATGCTGTGAAGCTGGATATAATACTGTGTAGTTCAATGACGGAAACTTTCAAGCAGTTTTCAGTAAATCAAATTCTTTCGGAATGGGAGGATGTAATGATTTTGTAGTACTCTAAGTTTTATCTTTCTGTGGGGTTCTATTCTTTTCAGTATATCCTTCTTTTCTCTAAAAAATAAAATAAAATCAAAATACAACAAAGAATCCTAATATTACAATCAAGGCAAGCAAAAAATTCAAAAGAAAATAACAATATTTGGCAAGAACCAGATAAAAATTCAATAATGTAACAAAATACTTTGGTTATATTTATGAATCGTGAATTCTCTGATATAGTAGCTTTAACCCTTCCAGATTGAAGATTAAGATGTTTAGCATACCACGGTCAACATCTCTCCCAATTCATATGGCCTTCTGGTTGAATAAGTAGTTCTTGGATTTAAGAGTACAAATCGTTGCTTTCAACTGGGGAACTTCAAATTCCAGTGCATGTTTCTCATCCCTCTCTGGATCTCGTTCGTTGTTACTTGCTTCCAATTTGGCAGCTAATTCTTTTTCTTTTGGATTATACTCCACAGCAGCAGGCCCGCGACCTTCCAAGTATTGAACGTCTCGGAAAGGAACCGAAGGAGTCAGTAGACCATAGCGGGACAAGTCTAGTACCTCAAGTGACATAAACCTTATCGGCCGGCATAAGTTAGGTTTGTTGCAGTTTGTTCGATCTCGAGGAAAACTTAAGGGTAGCACCAAACCCTGACAGTTTACTAGACAGTCATATCTGTATATGAAATCAGCGAAAGCGTCGAAATCACTCTTCTTCCACTGAAACGAGTGACCGACCAAAGAAAGATAATCGGTGGCATCACTATGGTAATTACATTTCCCTTTCTCCAGAGGGAAGATGTTTTGAATTTTTTGGACTGAAGTGAAAGAAGGATCTTATCAAAAAAAAAAAAAAAAAAAAAAAAAAAAAAGTTAGGAGGAGTTTGATTAAGAGGATTTCTCGTAGACAGTTACCCAAAAATTAATTCTGCCAGATCAGGCCTCTCCTTTTGGGGTTGTTTTTTTGGGACAATTACAAAGGAAAAGTGAAGATATTATTAAGTAAATTACTAATATGAGAATTTCCTTTGCAGGTAGTGATAAACACAGGTATTAAGTAAATTACTAATATTAGAATTTCCATTGCAGGTAGTGATAAACACAGGTGGGAACCGTCTGGTAATGGGAATGTTACTAACAAATCCGCATACAATGCTATCTTGGGTGAAAGTCTAGCCTCCAAGTCTACTAAGGATAACCTAAATATGTGCTGGAAATCTTTCTGAAGGCATTAACTACCTCCTAGAATCCAACATTTCGTATGGAAATTCCTTCGTAACTATTTACCAACCAAAACTAGATTTGCTAGATGTTCTGGTCACCAAGATGATATTTGTGCTCTCTGCAATGCTAATGTAGAAATTCATTGGCACATTTTTATTGATTGCCCTGTTATCGGACCAATATGAATTTTGGTGAACTCTAGACTAGTAAATCTTATACAAAATCAGGATCTGTATCAATGGATGTGTATCTCTTTTTGAGAGTGAATATAATGTGCATAAGGATTTTAAGATGTACGAGTTAGACGGTTTTATTATCTGGTTAATATGGAAGCAAAGATGTGCACATATCTTTTATAATAAGTCCATCAACTATTGAGGTGGCTAACAAATTATTTTGCAGATAAGAGACTCGAACATAACTATAATGGTTCAAAGCAATGAAAATGGTTTTACCAGACAGTCCAATCTGATTGTAAACCTCTAGCAAATGATGTCTGCAAGATTAGTTTTGATGCTTAACATATTGATTAAAATGCCTTGTCAAAATGATGACTAATATATAGGGATGATGCAGGAAACAACTATGGATTGCTAGGAGGTGCATCATTAGCTATTGACCCGAAGCAAGTTGAAGCACAATCACTTCTATAATCAATTAACACAGAGATGCAAGAACTCATTATGTTTGGTTTAATAATGCGCCAGATTGGATTACATCTCTGAATAGCAGGATAAGAACAATATGTAACTTCCATATATTAATAGAAACTTATTTTCCAATTAAAAATATGATTTATAGACCGCAAATAAAATAAAAAAAATCCTAAAACCGACAAAGTCCCCTATTTGTTTTGGGGAGGGCGTTCCCATCCCACCTTATTTTTGTGTCTAATCGGTTTTTAGAAAGATTTTTTTTTTTTCGTTTTATAACCGCTGATTACAAAATGATTTTACTTTTTTTATTTATGTTTGCAAATTGATCATATTTTTTAACTTGCTTTAGAAAACTATCTTTTTCCATCCTATTTAACACTTTTGAATAAAACAATTTATTTTTTCCCCAAAATACCCTTCACTTTTAACTTAATTGGTTGAGGTAGTGGTGATGAAGCAATGGTGGTGGTGGAAGCTTAAAAAGTTTCGCTAAATACCGGAGGAAAAGCGGTGAACCCTTTAGGTGAATATCATGTATGATCCTAAATGTGATGTAAGATCTTGAATGCGGCGTAAGCGGAGACACCATCACTTCCAAATAGCACCACCATTGAGCAATAACGAAGAAAAAATTCAAATTATGTTCGAAATGATAAATAGGTAATTTAATTAACCTATCTAAATGTGAATCGTCATTTAACTTTCTTCCTAACGGTTTATGACCATTTTGTAATGTGTTTGTAATAGTACGACCCTTTTGTAAATCGGGTGCCCATTTCTATCATTCCCCCTTGTTTTTTATAGTCTACTAGGTATCACCGGGGCCTTACGGCGCCGGCTCAACCTTTGATTTTGACTTCCATTTAGTAAGCGTTGTTCAATATTGATGTATACCCGAAGATGATCTTGTATATATTTATTATTTATTTACTCGTAGTACCATAATTAATCTTTGCCCATATGAAGATCACATGCAAAAAAAAAAAACTTTAGTTGGTACGTTGGTATCAACAAATCATAATTAGAGTTTGAACTCAAAAGTCGAGACTTTGGAAACGAACGGTGCAAGGGATTGGTACATATTGGCAATATCCATGATAGAACCCTCAGCCATATGTGCAGCAGCTACCACTCGGAAGTGGCTGATTAGTATAGAAAGAAGGTTGTTATTTGAAACCTCATTTGGTTTGGATACCAAATGCAAATAACAATTTAACGCAGAAAAATCTATTCTTATTTTAAAGTCAATGGCTTTTACGGTAACCGAAATATAGAAATCGAAAGCGTTGATGGAGCCATGTTGGCAACTATAAAATACCCGTCTATTTGTTTTAGTATTTACTACTTCAAAACAATACCTAGAAAACAGAATTTGTCTATTTTTCTTAATGCTGCAAAAATGTCTGTGTAGTTCTTTTACATACGGGTCCTCATTAGATTGTGAATGTTTTTTCCGATAAATAAGCTTCAAGATTTTACCGTCACGCGACAATAGATGAGTTATAGAATTTTTTTTAAAATTGTGGATATTGTTGGTGTTATCCATTTATAAAAATTGCCAAACATGATACCATTCCATTATTTGTTTGATTTTTGATATTATCTAAACATTGTAAGCTCGTATTTTTGTCTTCTCTTTTTGTTATGCATATATACGATCCTATTGTAATGATCTTTAATCCAATCTTTTATAGATTCATAAAACTCAATCGGATAATACTGCGGAAACTTGGTCTTATACCCATACCGTTCTCCATGTATGTATAGTTTCAACTCAAATTTGTCATCGGAATCCATCGGTTTTCTTCTAAGCAAATAAGGGTGTCGTGTGTCATACCTAACATTGGTTGTTTGATAATGACCTTTTCTTCATCAATTGAAATATTTTGATCCGAAGTTTGAATTATCTTGTTGTGAAGAAATATTTTTCTCTTTCTACTGTTCTCTAAAATTATATCTTTTATTGTTCTCAAACTTAACTTTTGTAATACAAAAACTTTGTTATTTTTCGGGTTTATGTAGCCGTAAATCTTGTTATTTGTTGGTTTAGATAGCCTATTTTTAATGTCGGCTTGTGATTCGTATGCTTGAGTATATAGGGAATTCTAATTGATTTTGGAAATCGTCTAGTTTCAGGAAATTGAGTAGATTGTTCGATACGTTTTTATATATTTTTAGGGTTCAAAATCACAAAATAAATGACTGACAACAGTATAATTTAAAATATATATATAGTGAATCAGCAATGGATCGGAGCAGAAATTTTGAGGTCTGGCAGAATAGTGAATTCTCTTCTAGGGGTATATCTATGTGAATACTCTCTCCACTTCAGCTTCAAGAAGAAGAAAAAAGTTTTATAGAGCTGGGGGATTAATCTTACATGCATGTGAGTATACAGTCAATTATCAAAGGTTCTTACATCATGAATGAATCCTTTTTCTTCATTATGTCTGATAACAAATTCTTATATTCTTTCCTTGAAGAACACTGAAAGAAAAAATAGCACTTACATTAAAATTAGTCATGATTAGTTAAAGTTCTAGAAAATGAGTACAATTGTGAGAGAGAGAGTTCATATTTCAGGTGGATATGTTTCCAAAGAAGATTTGAACTACAAGTAGAGGAGCTACGGCCGAGGTTGTAGGCTCTGGCTAATTTGACCTAGTTGACAAAACACCGGGGCCACAATCATGGCCACGACTTCTTCCCTGCAAAGACACAATTGCTGGCTGCCGATTAAGAACATACGGATGAAATTAATGTTAAATTCTACGCAATTGAGGAAATGTATTAGTCACATGCAGTGTGAACAACAAAGGATTATCCGGAAAAACGAAAAGATAAGGAAGAGATATAACAGTCAAAAAAAAATCATATAACTCAAGCTAAAGAAAACCGTTAAAGGAAAATGTCAAAAAGAAAAATGAAATATATGCGCAGAAAAATGAAACCATGTTGCATTCAAATAGTTCTGCCCATTCTCAAAGTAATACGAACTTGTGGATTCAAATAATTACACCATGATGCATTCAAATAGTAGTTTCTCAAGTTCGCACCATCCAAAATAACAAACTGAACTGGTGGATTCTAAAATTCTCCTAGTCTAGATGTTTTGAGCTTTAATATTTTTTGGCGAACGATAAGTTTCTGGTATTCAAATGCAGCCAATTTAAGAAATGACTTGACGTATTCATGGTCATGGTTTTATCACTAGTGGAAAAAGGTCGTTTTAAGATAGTTGGAAAGTGTCGTATTAGCTATATATACGACACTACCCAAGTGCTGCTGAAAGTGCCGTAGATTTAGTGTCTGTTTTTGGAACGACACTATGAAGTTGACTCAGATTTACGATGCTTTCAGGTTGTCGCTAGGTACGACACCTGGATAACGTTGTAGATTTAATTCTATAAAATAAAAAAATAAAAATGAAATTCAGCTAAATCCCAGATCAGATTTGGTTGACTGTAATAATGGGATGAATTAAATCAGAACTAAGCTCAAATTACCGTGAAATAAAACTTGGATTTATAAATCAAATGGTTAAGGAAAAATCATTGTATTTGTTACACATTTCATAATTGAATTAAGTTTACACTTAGATTCAGAATCATAAAAGAAAACAAATAATAAGTCCTGAACTCATACGAGTCATAAATTTAAGTTCTTAAGGTTCATAAAGACAACTATGAACCAGCAAAACAAGATCCTATCCAATGATGAACTGAGCCAACATTTCAAGAACAACAAACCTTCAACAAACACAAGGTGCCAACATCACTGAAGTATAAAACAAATGTGAATAATATGGTGAAATTTGAATATTAGCACAACAAGTAAATTCATGACAACAGAAACCTATCTCCTTATATCGTTCTAAGGATCCAAGCTATCCTCTGCATTTTACCAACATAACCCAAAGTGTTAAAATCCTTAAGTGAATCATCGTGAATACACAAACTGCACAGCAAGCATAACATAAAGCCTAAACCTTAGCAGATTTCGCAAACACCCCGGTGTGCAAAAACTACTAGCCTTACACACCCACTTAGAGTCTATTACAGTTTACTATGCTGTTTTATTTGCATCCATATGACAGAAAAAAACTACAAAAGAATACCTAATACTCACAACTATTGAAAAGTTCCCAATGCTGGAGAACAGTACCTCAAATCCAGGGAGAGACGATCTAGTGCAGATTCATCAATACCATCCATCTACATAAGAAACACAATGAGAAGTTAGAGGCTGACTGAATTCGATACCACTTATAATAAGACAACACATAGTGGAAGTAAACAGTGATATGAGATTTACCTTCCAACTAGTCCTGAAAAGGGGAACACTTGTTATCCTGCGTTGAAGTATTACCAAGAAAGGAAGAACACGATCAGTCTTTATAAAGCATCCCTTCTTGTGTTTAAGCAAGGTTAAAATTTCATTAACCGTTGAAAGTTGAAACTCACATCTTGTTCTGTGTAACATAGAGAGTGTATACCCTGAGAAGAAAACAATATGAACAAGTAAGCAAAACTAAATGAAGCCATAGGGTCTGGACTCTGGATCCTTGTTCAGCGTTCTATAACCTAGGCGAGCTTTTACTGAGTCCCCTGTAACAGAAGCCTATACAACAGAAGTAGTAATCGATATCAGTGAATCTATCCACTACCAAATGCAGATATAGATATAAACCAAATATACAAAATGTTGTGATGTGTTTTGTAGTTGTAGTAAAAATGATTCGAACTCTAAGAATTGTGAAGGATTTTTTTTTAGACTTAAATTAAACTAGATAAGAAGAAAACTTAATTCAAAATTTGATTCCAAGATATTAAAATAGACCAAGGCTCAGGATTCCACTATTCCTTCTAGTTGATTGGTTTACAAAGATATTTCTGAAATTATTATTCAGCTCTTTTTCTCATTAATTCACTTTTAATCTATAAGGTGTCCAAATATTAAATTGTAATCCCTAAGAATGAATTATCAAAGAATTGATTCTAAGCATAACACATCAAATTGATTCACAACTAATTAAGAAAACCAATTTTATCTTTAATTATGTTGATCCTAGTGAATTAAATAAAATAAATAATTAAAGAAATTGTAAAAAGAATTTACCAATCAAACATGAGTGAATAGTTTCCTCCGTCGCCTCGGCTAAGGGGTTTAGCTCCTCATATTAAAAATATGCTCAAAAGTTGATTTCGTTGATCAAATAAGGTGTTTTTATGAAAAAGGACGAGCTGTAGTTACAGAAAGCTTTTTGTAAGGAAAGTAATGGTCGCTGAAAGTATTAAGCAACAACAGTGAAAAACGATAGCAGCTTCCTGTAGTTGAATATAAGACTGCTTCTGCGATGGTTCGGTTTGGGTTGAAGTTCCTCGTGTTCTTCAGCAGCAGCAGCGGGTTTTCTTCAACTTTGATTTCTCGGCTCTGTGGTGTTCTAAACTTCCCCTACCTTTGGACACCACTTCTATATGACCCAATTAACCTATTTATACCAAAAAGACCAATTAACTCACTCCAAAATCTTCCAAAATCTCTTCCTTTTTCTTCACGTCCAAGTTGCGGTAATTTCTTGTTTTAGGATTTCTACGCGTATCTGAGCTTTCCTTTTGATTCTAAACTCTTCCTTAGATAGATATCAAGCTTTGGGAAGAAAATCTTGCCTTTAGTCTCCCTGAAATTCCTAAAATAATTCATCAAAGACCCAAAACTTCAATCACCTCTGTTTTTCTCTAATTCGATCTCTAGCCAATTTGGGTTCAATCCAAAGACTTTACCAGGCCTGTGTAGTCCTAAGGAGTAAACCCAATCAATTTCAACCCTTTAATCTCCATAAAAATCGATCAAAACTCCAACCCTAAAATCCGTCCGTGAAAACCATTTTTCCCGCCAAAACTTTCCTTTTAAACCGTGAAGAAGGTGTCCCCCTATCCAATCCCGGTCTGTGCTTAGCAGCTGCTTGGAAATGGGTTACCCCTTATCCAAAATGAGAGTCCGAATAGCAAATGTCCTCCCAGGTGCCTTTAACAAATTTTCGAGCCAATCTCGCCGCAAAAGCCTATTTCTCCAAAAACACCTACAAAGGGATAAAATACCAAAATTAGTACAAAAATGGGTACTAACAATATACACAATAGATATGAAAATAGACACATAAATGCGTCTATCAAATACCCCCAAACTTATTATTTGCTAGTCCCGAGCAAATCAAAACTACAAAATAAGATCCTAACTCACTGTCGCAGGCATCGTCGATTGCACTTAGCATGTGCAACAAGCCTTTAATCCCCTAGGTGGCCCTAGTGGCCTGAGTTATAGTCTCGGGCTTTGTAATGCCCCTGCAACTTTTCAGCGTTGTATGATGAGCATATTTTCTGACATGGTAGAACGGTTCTTAGAGGTCTTTATGGATGATTTTTCAGTATTTGGTTCGTCTTTTGATGAGTGCTTGCATCATTTGTCATTAGTTTTGACTAGGTGTAAGGAGAAGAATTTAGTGCTTAATTGGGAGAAATGTAATTTCATGGTTCGTTCAGGAATTGTTTTAGGGCATATCGTATCATCTAAGGGTATAGAGGTAGATAAAGCCAAAGTTGACCTTATTAAGACTTTACAGGTCCCAAAAACCGTAAGAGATATTAGGTCATTCTTAGGGCATGCAGGTTTTTATCGTCGATTCATTAAGGATTTTAGCTTAATTTCTAGACCTCTTTGCAATTTGCTTGCAAAAGATGTTAAGTTTGTCTTTGATGATGCTTGTTTAGAGGCTTTTGAGAAACTTAAGACTTTACTCACTACCGCCCCCATAGTACAGGCACCCAACTGGAACCTACCCTTTGAGATCATGTGTGATGCTTCAGATTTTGCTATTGGTGTTGTGCTAGGTCAGCGAGAAAACAAATTACTCCATGTGATTTACTATGCTAGCAAAACTCTGAATGATGCCCAGTTGAACTATACTACTACGGAGAAGGAACTGTCAGCGAGAAAACAAATTAATCCTGTATTGAAAAGACTGTAGATGAGCAACCTGAGTAAAAAGCACATCGTAGAAAGACATAATTCCACTCGGTTCAACGGCTGCACACTCCTTACCATCGAGTTCTGCTTGTGGTCTTTGGAGATCAGCAAAGCTGCAAAACAGCGCGACATATGATCTCCACTTATTTCCTACACACTGGCAACTTCATATTTAAGCAAAAGACCAAAACAATGGTTATAAACAGTATAAAAACCACAAAAACAAAGCTACTCACAGAAGTACTAACCTCCTGTTTATTAGTTTCCTGTGTCTTAGGCTCTTAGCCTTTGGCGGGTAACACCAACAGCACCTGAAGTTACTAAATTATCTCAAATCCTCGAGTATTCAAGTCCTTAAGCTGCAATCACTATATCCGCAAACATAAACTTCAAATAGGCTTCAATGCTACAACGATGAACAAGAATACTTTCCAAGCCATTCTACAAGGAAAAGTTTAAGAATGATACTCAATCATACCTGCTCACAAAGTGCTCCAAGTCTACCTTGTGCTAATATTCCATCAACTCGTGTAAGAACAACCGTTCCAACCTTCATATTCACACAATAAACAAATCAGCAACAACATTTCCTCATTCAGACACAAAATTCAAAAATGCATAAGCTGTAGGTGCAATTAAAGATGCTCGATTCATGACCTACTGGCACCCAGTATTGGAGCCAGCATAGGCTAAAGGGGTCAATTGCCCTGTATGACCAAGTAAGAAACTCAAACTTCCTATAAGCCACCATCCACCACTCAACTTTATAAACACTAATAAAAATCTCATTGGAATGGTTTGAAAGATTAAAACGTTTTACATTTAAAGACATGGGTTTTAGCTAAAAATCATGAATTAATGAAAATCCATAGATCGTGAAATTTTGATTATCATTGCCTCAGCTTTGATATCAGAAGATACATTTACTAATCAAAAACGAAATCAATCAAATCAGTACTTGAAGGAGTTTTTTAAGAAAGAATTCCAGTGGGAACTAGCTATATACTTTCAAAATGAAGAAAGCTGGAAGAGACAATTTATCGAACAATTAATCTACCATTAACAAAGTAAAAAGAAACAACAGTTTTATATTTTTGGGGACGACAATACCTTCACATGCGATCGTAGTAGAAACCGAGATTGTTATGGAAGAATAACGTCTCAAAGTTGATGGAATTTGAAGCAAAATGGATTGTTTGGAACTGCTACAGTGAAGGTTTTTGAATAAATTGATGAAGAAATCAATCTAATTCGAACGGTGTAATGGAAATTTTGAAGAAGTTTGACCTGATAATTGATGAAGAAATCAATCTAATTCGAACTGTTGATATCCGCTGGTGCATACGTAGCAGTTATCCAGCTTAATAAAAGACATCTACGCCCTCTAATCGTAGACATCAACTTCATCACCAGACCACCAACCATAGCTAGTCTGACAGAAGCACAACCAACACAAAGCAACATCACCTCCACCATCTCATTTCCATTCTCTAGAAACTAGCAGCATCACTTAATTCAGCTTGCCACCTGAACCCCAATTACGACAACAACAACACCTCCACCAGATCATTTCATTATGTGCTTCAGAAATCCACGATGGCATCAACACAAATCCACCATCAAAATCCCTCAAAAAAATCACTAATCTAATTTGTTTTTTCTCGAAGCTAAAATCCCTGAACACCAATTTCAATTTTATTTACAATACCCAGAGAAAGAAAAGAACTCGAACAAACCCTAACCCCCAAACACATAGTGTGATTTTGATGCTAGCTGCTGATAAGATGGGATCTTTTCTGTTCAATCAATCCCTTAATTAATCATCTACCTAATGTGTGTTTTTCGAATATATACAAAATAAGAGCGAAAGTTGTATGTTTTTCAAATATATACAAAAGAAGAGCGAAAGTTGTACGTTGAAGAGATAAATTAATTTAGGATTTTGGTTTCACCATTAAAACCTAACTGAGTAATGGTATCGAAGGGGCAAATGAGATCAATTTTTTTTTAATGTTTTTGTATGGCCGTGTCATTTTCTTAAAATTCCCAAAATTAAAAAACTAAAAAAAATTGGTTGTATAAACCTTTTGAAAAGATATTTATGTTACTGATTATGTATATTGTTTCGTCAGTATAACACAATGCTTAAATTCGTTTGAACGGCTACAAATGAGAAGCCAAAAACATGTTGCTGAATGCATTAGGAACGGACATCCGTTTCAAAGACTGATTCAAGAGAGTGTAACCTTTATTTATATTTTCTAACTCCCTTGGCAAATAGCAACATATAGATATCCATAAATTATTGTGGTTTTTAATAATTAGAGGTTTCACCAAGTCTGTCCACTAATTTTCAGTCTTTGGATGAAAATAATGAAGTAGGTGCAAACTCTGAAATCGGTAATCTCATTATCGTCTTCTATTACAACAAATGCAACCATACATTAATTAGCATAGCATTGGAGTTGCTTAATTTTATTTTGAATAAACACATAGCCCGAACATCTGAATAGAACATACAGTCTTACTATTATAAACAAGGAAAACAAAAATTCGAAAGAAGACAACAATGTCTGATAAGAACCAAATAGAAAAATTTCAATTATGTCGAAGATACTTTCGTCATTCGAGGAGAGATTAAGATGTTTAACTTACCAGGCCAACATCTCGATCTCCCAACTCATATGGCCTTCTGGTTGAATAAATAGTTCTTAGATTTAAGACCGGAGATCATTGCTTTTAACTGGCGAACTTCAATTTCCAGCGCTTGTTTCTCAGCCTTCTCTCGATCTCGTTCGTTATTACTTGCTTCCAGTTTGGTAGCTAATTCTTTTTCTTTAGGACTATATTCCACAGGAGCAGGTCCGCCACCTGCCAAATACTGGACATCTCGGAAAGGAATTGAAGGAGCCGGTAGACCATAGCGGGTTAAGTTTAGTACCTGAAATGACATGAACCTTATCGGTCGGTTCATGTTAGGGTGGTTGTAGTTCGTTCGATCTCGAGGAAAGGTTAGGGGAAGCACCAAACCCTGACAGTTTACTATACAGTCATATCTGTATATGAAATCAGCAAAAGCTTCAAAATCACTCTTCTTCCATTGAAATGAGTAACCGACCAAAGAAAGATAATCGGTGACGTCTCCACCACTATCCGGAATACAACTAAGACTGTCTAGAGGGAAGGTGTATTTTTCGGGGAGCCTCCAGAGACGGATCGCATGATCAAAATAATCCACAAACAGCGAAGGATCTGTTAACCAGCACGTCGACATAGCTAGTTACTGTGAAAAAAGGAGAGTGATGAGAGAAAGTGTCTTAGAAGGTTTGTGAGGGTTTGGAAAGAAGATTAGTCGTTAGGAGTAGGATAGCTCAGTTTTTTTTTATTGATAGGTAAAGATAAGATTTATATAAAGAAATGTTGCAAACTTTATACAATTGCAGTGCAACCCTGCTAACAGAAGATACCGACATAAATATCACTACTACCCTATGTTGTAAAAAGCGCTAGGCGAGACTAAATTAGCACTTAAGCACTTCCTAGGCGCCCAAAAAAGAAAAGAAAAGAAAAAAGTCACAGTTTGACGCCTGGGCGATTTTTTTTCCTAGGCGTTGGGTCTGCGCTTAGTGGTCCTTTGGCACTTAAGCGTCCAATGAGCACATAAGAATAGTTGATTTTTTGATCTTAATAGCTAAGTTAGATAATTAAGATCATGAATAGTTGAGTCTTTGATCAATTGAGTCGTGTCAACCATACTTTCTATAGACTCATACTCCTCTCTGGAAACGTATTTGTCATTAAGACTAGCCGTTAGCATCATGTGGTTTCTGGGTGCTGCAAATAGTGATTAGATAGTCAACAAATGTGAGCTAACGACCGGCAATATTTCCTTACCTAATTATAAAACATAAATGCTTCGAAATTGGTCCCAAATATATTTGTTAGATCTTCAAGAGAAAAAATGAATAATTGAGTCTATTGGCCTTTGATCAGTTGCGTGTTTTGACTTGGACGTGGTAAGTTTGACTAGGTGAGGTTCGCATGTTTGACTATGAAGACCACTAGGTGGCTTTAACTTTTCAATGGAAGTGTTTGGAAGTAGGGATTTGGTTAAGATTCGGAAAAGACGTTTGAAAGGGGGTCTCAAAAAATTCTACCAAAAAAAAAGTAGTAATAATGAAAGGAGTCCTGGTAGACAAATAACCAAGAAAAAAGGAAAAAAAATCTACCAAAACCCAAGCCATTGATCTGAGAAATAATTGCTCCTAAAATAATAGGAATATCATTGGCTGCATTAGAATAATGAACACAGTGTTCAGAGAAATGTTAATCCTAAAATTATATGAATATCCAAAAATTATACTCGTTCCGTCCTAAATTAGATAAGCTTGTTGGTTTTAAATTTTGTCCCATAAATAGAGGAGTTATCTTATTAATCAAGGAGATATTTCTATTTTAATTGATTATTGTTACTATAAGAAATATGTATAATTTGATAGTCATGTTTATATTCGTTATGTATGTGTTTAAAAATGCATTTCAACAGTATAAAATTTATAAAAAAGCGTGGTATAGTTTAAGAGATTAATTATTTCAATAAATTTAGTGGACAGGACCACTATGATCAAGGAAGTACGGAGCAAATGCCCAAGTATTACGAGGTGGGTGGAGTTTTGTTATGCTCAGCCCGCGAGACTTTACTACAACGAATTCACTCTATCTTCAGCCTTTAGGTCCCTTATTATTTTCTCTCGCATTACATCCGCTTGTATGTATGATTTCTTCGCAATGCAAGCTTGACCTACAAGTGTGGTATTTGGATGATGGCACATTGGTAGGCGAAACGTTGGAAGTGTCGAAGGAATTGAGTATCATTCATTCAGAAGGTGGCAATAGAGTTCTTCTTCTAAACATCAAGAAAACCGAGATTTTCTGGCCTGTTATTGACCCTAGGATTTTAGCCGGTAATGTGTTTCCGGATGACATCGGTATGCCATCTAGAGGGGTCAAACTGTTGGGTGGACCAGTTAGCTTAGACCTTAAGTCCTGCAGCGATATAGTTCAGGCTAGAGTGGACAAAACAATCTATCTAATGGACACTGTGAAGTAACTACAAGATCCTCAAAGCGAGCTTCTATTGTTACGCAGCTGTTCGGGGTGTCCAGATTATATTTTTCTATGAGAACTACCAACCCTTTGGCTTTGCTTCAAGCTAAATCCCTTTTTTATCAGCGTTTGTTTCAATTTTTGAGACACATTGTCACTGGAGATGGCGCAGGCTTCGGACACCTCCAACAGTGTTTTGCCACCTTGCCGCTGAAAGAAGACGGTCTTGGTGTTTACACCATGGAAGATACACGCCATTATTGTTATATAGCTTATTGTTTCCAAATTAGGGGTTTACAAGAGACCATGCTTAATGTGTCCTCCACTGATGTGCCTAGCAAGTGTTTCCAGCAGGCTTTGAATAGCTTCCTTGAGGTATGTGGATTGTCTTCTTCTACCTTCAACCTCAATAATAGTGCCCCCCGTCCCATGCGTTCTCTGGCAGTGTTATTTTTTGATGTTGTTAAGAAGAATATTCCGTCAAACTTCACTATGTCCACTTGGGATTCTGTTTTATGGAAAAGCAATAGGATGGCTCATGCTCAGGATTTTCTTAAGGCGATTCCCATTAGTGGTTTAAATCAAATTCTAGGACCTCGTCAATTTAGGTCCGTGTTTGGTTGTAGATTGGGCATACCTCTTTTCAGGGAAGATAGTTCATGCTCTAGATGTAACAAAAAGATGTATATTTTCGGCGACCATGATTTGCATTGCGCTAATGATGTCGGTCTCAAATTCCGCCACGACCTTGTGAGGGATGTATATGCTGACATTTGTTACAAGGCCGGTGTACATGTGAGGAAGGAGGTATCTCTTGGTTTTTTATCGGATAACGATACTTCCTTGAGACCTGCAGATATTCTTGTTCATGGTTGGGAGAACAGTCAGGATGTCTGTTTTGATGTTACTTGTGTTTCACCATCCACTGGCGGGGGAGTTCGTACTTTCATACCCGGTCATGCCATATCTAGGGAAACTAAGCGTAGAAGCGATAAATACCTAGACAAGTGCTCCCTTCATGGTTATGGCTTTGGTGTTTTAGCTTTCTCGACTTTGAGTGAACTAGGTGAATAAACTATCATTTTCTTGAAGAGGTTGAAGAATTGTATCTCGAACCATGATGCTTATTATAAAATAGGCGGTGCTCTTTTTTATAGAATAGGTTTAGCTATCCAAAAGGGTGTTGGTGCCCAGCTTGTTGTCAGGCTACTCACCAACTTATTGTAATTGGCTTTCTATATAAATACATGTATGTTTATTTAGCAAGAAATATGTTTTTTCCTCTAAAAAATAAATAAATTTACTAGTTATTATTCATAAGGGCATAATTGTAAAAAATACTTAAACATACTCTCTTTTCTTCCTTGCATTAACAAGCTAAGCTCCAACAACATACTACTACTTTAATTGAACAGGTTGTTGTGCTAGCCTACCAGCGAGCCTCATGAGTAACCTAGACAAGGGAGCCGAAGCGGATGGGGGGCTGAGATTGTGTTACAAGGGGGGAAAACTAACTCTACCTTCCATATTAATTTCTGCAATATTAAGCCATTGAGGGCTCGGACCTGGGACCTCCCGGAACACATGAAACTTTCGGTAACGGGGATGACAAGCTGAACTAGGTACCATTGTTTTATTATTATTACTAGCGCTTAACCCGTGCCAAAATTGCACGGGCATAATTTTTATCTAGATATTACATTTAATATTTATTAATTATCGAGTTACTCTCCTTTATCATTACAAAAGTGATGAAAAAACCAATAGATATTTTTTTACTTTTCGGTCCATAAATCTTTTCTCATGTACTCATATATGAATCATTTCTAGTATGTTTGATATTTTGACATTCTCCCAAATAATGTCTCTTCCCGAGCTATATCCTATCAGAATTATTTTTCACATACTCTTTCACAAAAAGAAAAACACGATATTTTGTATGTTATATAGTTTGCCCTTTTGCATCTCCCTTATTTTAGTGATCATGTAGAACCAAAACATCGAACTATGTATTAAAACAAAATTACATCACTCGAACTATTCGTCCCATAAATAATTGTGTACGTATTAACAGTGTCCAGATCTTTATTGACTTTGTCCTCTTTAAAAATGGTCCAAAAAGATAAAAACTCATAATGGACTCTACAATACATATTGCATCGTATGTTCTTACTATCACACAAGCATTAAAACAGTTTACACATTTCCTTCGATCACACTTTGCAGAATTATCTCTTGGTTTAATTCATCTTCCTTTTATCATTACTTTGTCGAACATATCTGTGATTCCCCAAGAGGCTATTCCAGTATGTGGAGCGAACCATTTCAATAAACAATGGCAACTGCAATGATGCAAACAAGCTCAAAGGAATACAACCAAACAATGTTATGGGAATCGGAGACCATGCAAATCTATCGCCGAGCACGATAAACAATGAGGCACCAAATGCTACCAATATGGTGGCCATAGATATAAATAGAGTTGCAAGACCAATAATCAATTTTTGTGGCAGGGATTTGAAAAAGTCTACCTCCGCATGTCTGGAGGTGAGAATAGACAAGAACATAAGCACAGATGTGATAGAAGAGAATAGAGCTAGTGCATCCGCTATAATAAAGACCGTGAATGAGGTCTTTTGCAAGAAAATTGGTGTACCATTCTTGGCGCTATTAGTATCACTAATATTACCTCCAGGGACAGTGAAAACAGCTGCGAATGCCACAGTAGTAATGAGGGCAGCAACTACCATGCACGATCCAGATGTGTCTTTCATCCATTGCCCACCTTTTTCTACCAATTTCTTGTGTTGTTGTGTAAATATATACTGAGCTGTAAATCCTTTTCTATTTCTCCTAAATTTATCTTCTACTGGTATAAGGCTCTCCACCCCCTGGATATGTGAAAGTCAGTGATGTAATGATTAAAATAGATATATATGAGATTAGGTCAATCATTATTATATATTATATCATGAGATTAATGCTTACCCTAAACCATTGCAATTCACGTTGCACCTGTAGAGCTGCACCGGATACAGAATTGAGTTGCACTGGAGGTGCAATCTTGGCAGCATGATGCAAGAGAGTGTAACCATTTTTATCTTTTCTGGAAACCAAATCAATCTTATCTTTGCCACTAGTTTCACATATGATATCGAAAATCTTTTCATTTCGCTCGGCAATAGCCATTTGTATCATTGTCTGTCCCCCTAATTCATGCCAAATCAGGAAAGGAAATTTTTTAAGACACCCCACTATAACCTCTTTAGTACCATTCTTTACAGCTGTCTTTATGAGGTTCGAGCTCTCGCTGAAATACTCTACTATCTGAGACTTGTCCGTCACTGCTTTATCGATTTGCCCAAACATTTCACTGACCAATGCAAGGGCTTGTTTGTGCATCAACTTCTGTTGGTATAAGTACTGCTTGGTACGAAGAACTGAAACAAAATCAAAAGCAAGCCATTAAACACATGATGTTGATTTAAAAATATATATAAGTTTGGGAATTTTGATAAAGTGCCCCGCTATTTTGATATGCATTGAAAAACTACCTCCGTTTTTTTTAAATTTGTTAAACTGCTCTTGCAGTTTGTTTTCACGATTTGGGCCCACAAAGTGAGTCCACATTTGTTTACTTAGTCAAAAAATAGGTAAAATTACAAGAAACCCCTACACTATATCTTAATCGAGTGAGAGAAAGTAAATCTAACTTTCTCATTCAACCGACAGTATCAGTAGTCCTTCTCTTCTGCCTCTGAAAAGGGGAAAAATTGACGATTCAATTGAATCGATAGGTTAGTTTGTTGTGTTTGATGATTTAATCGAATGAATTGAAGATGAACGAAGATATATCTTCTATGACGACGACTGGAAAGGAGAAAGGGATGTCCAGGTAAAAGGATTGAAACCCTAACTTTAGATTTTGTTAGATCTATGTTTGCATGATGAAATAGATTGATTTCGAAGCCTTTTCAATCAATATAAAGTGAACCCTAACTTTATTTATTTGAAATCTTGACTTTTGCATCATTGTTTATCTTTATCTTTTGTTTTGTCTGTGAAGAATCTTCATTACCCATGATTCTTTTTTGATAAATCATTACCCATGATTCTTTTTTATATAAAGTTCTTTTCTTTTTTGTCTGTGAATCTGAATCTGAAAAAACAACAACATGACGTCTGTGAAGAATCTGCATTGGGTTTGTATTTTTTCCTAAAAATCAAACAAATAATTTTATAAAATCAAAGACAAAATAATAATAATCCCCGTAAAAAGAAATTAATTTTTTAATTTTGTTAGAAATTTTTTGTATTTAGTGTTTTTTGCCCTGTTTTTATTGGGTATGCATTTGTATAAGTGGTTTGTAATATATTTGTATTTATGTATATTTCAGTGGCAGTATTGGTAAGGGAAAAAGCATGTTTAGAGATATAAAATGTTATTGCATTGAGAGTAAGATAGAGTTGGCTTTCAAACAGTTTAAAAGAGAAAGGATGAGTCTGAGGATATTCCAGCAAATGGTACAAAAGAAGTTATGTTTGGAAGATATAGTTGAGGTTGTTTTATTATGGATGTCAGAACATGGAGTTCCTTGGACAATAAAGAATGATCATGCATTTTTTTTGTTTTGGGACAATGTTGTAGTAAATGGCAATGGTTTTATTCATCTGCTTGTGAAGATTAAAAATCCAGAATGGGATAAGGTCTCACCTAAGAAAGTAGCATCAAAGTCACCTCAAGTGAGAAGAAGCCCAAGACTTGGACGTCAGAAGAACAAAAGTGCAGGTGGTTCTAGTGCTAGAAAGGAGTTGTTTGGGCAGGGCAGTTCACAGTCTACTCAAGCAAGTGTTGTTGGTGATAACTTGAGAGGAGGATCAAGTAGTACACCAGTTCCAGTATATGAGGAACCAGTTGTAGTTGATGATGATTTTGATGAAGAGTATTGGTTAAACAAAATGAAAGAAAATGATGATTTGGTAATTCAACTTGAGAACAAAGAAGTGGATGAGTGTCATCCTGTAGAAGATCCTGAAGCTGCAGCTATTTATAATAGTGATGGAGAGGCTGAAGATACAAGTGATGGTGAAAATGAAAGTACAGATGAAGGTGCTTATAACTACACACTTGATTTTATGTTTTTGTACATTTGTGCATTTAATATGAATTGATGCATTTGTTATTGTTGTACTAACACTTTAGTTTTATGCAGATAATGATGATTCAGACAATGATGGTGTAGAAGTAAATGACCAAGGTACATGAAGATGTAATTGAACTTTAATGTTCTTGTTTTTTTCTGGTTGTAACATATTATTGTACTTATGGTTATAGCATATTATTGTTTTCTATTTTGTTATGGTTTGTGTAGATAAGTGATGAAGGTGTATAACTAACTAATTATTTTGGTTTGTACACTAACTAATTATTTTGGTGTACTTGTTTAGGTAAAGAGGGTGAAGAAGAGCCTGAGTATTACAAGAATTTCCAAGCTGATAATCCTGAGTTTGATGATGAACCTAGTGAATTGTTTGATGACCCAGACCTTGTTCAACCACTGGATCCTTCACAAATGATTGTAGGTACTGAGTTTCCTGATAAAAATACTTTCAAAAGACATCTAAAGCTTTTCTGTTTATTAAATGAATGTGAGTACAAGGTTGAAAAGAGTGACAAGTTAAGACTTAGAGTGTGGTGTGAAAATAGGTTTAACAATAAAGGAACTGTTGAGTGCCACTGGTTTGTTTTTGCTTCAAAACTACAACATCAGTCTACATTTAAGGTGAAGGGTGTGAATTTAACCCATACTTGCAAGGGGAGGATTGTAGAAGACAAGATACTGAATAGATCTGCGGACCCTCAACTAGTAGCTGAAGTTATACAAGACAAGTTGAAGAATGGCTCTAGAAATGTAATTCCAAGACCAAAACAAATTCAATTGGATTTCAAGGCTTCTCATCTCATTTATATCACTTATCACACTGCATGGAAGGACAAGAACTTAGTAATGGAGGCTAAATATGGGAGTTATGAAGAAAGTTATATACTAGTTCCCCAGTTTTGTAAGATGGTGTGTGACTCCAACAAGAACTCAGTTGCAACTTTTTCATATTGTAAGACTCATATGGCATTTGAGTCCATGACAATAAGTTTTGCTGGAGCTATCGAAGGATGGAAGGAAGGGTGTAGATCAGTTGTTGGGTTAGATGCTTGTCATCTAAATGGTAAGTGTGGTGGCGTGTTGATGGATGCAACAGGGTTAGATGTTCAAAATGGACTAGTCACACTAGGAATTGGTGTTTTACCTGCTGAAACAATTGAAAATTGGACTATGTTCCTTACTGACTTGAAGCCATTACTCTTAATCCGTCAAAAGCCATTGACATTCATTTCAGAAAGGAAAAAAGGGCTACTTGAAGCTGCACCTGCTGTGTTCCCAGACTCATACCAAAGATATTGTTGGAGGTCAGCTTCTCAACTTTTTATTTTCTGTGAACTTAAATTTTTCTTAGAGTTTTCTAGCTACTTATAAATTTTTGTTGTTGCAGACACTTGTATAACAATTTCAAGAAGCACTTTAAGGGACAAAAGTTGTATAGCTTACTGTGGAATGCATCCAAATGCTACAAAAATAAACATTGCTTATGTTTTATTATATTCTAATATGGTTTGTATATATGTGTTATTATAGCTTATTATGTTCCTCACTGAGTTGTATAGCATACTATATATGTGTTATTATAGCTTACTATGTTCCTCACTGACTTGTATAGCTTACTATGTTCCTTACTGACTTGTATAACTTACTATGGTTGTATAGATTACTATGTTCCTCACTGACTTGTATAGCTTATGGTTTGTATATATGTGTTATTATATTCTAATATGTTTATGGTTTTTGTATGTTGTATGCAGAAACATATGGAAGATATGAAGAAGGAAAATCCTGCTGCTGTTGTGTACCTTGAAGAGGCTGGTGTTGAGTAATGGTCTAGAGCCTTTTTTGATGACACTAGTAAGTGTGAACACCTGAATAACAACTTTAGTGAGTCATTTAATTCCATGGTAAAAAATCTTAGGGACAAACCAGTCTTTAGACTAGGAATTCTTTATAATCAGTTGGTTATGAGTTTGTTTCACAAGAGAAGAAAGGAAAGTGCAAAATGGGATCCTTCTGGATTGATTCCTACTGCTTTAAAACTGATTGGTAAAATGTGTAAGTTGTTTGGTGCATTTAAAGTTGACCCATGTGTTAGTGGTAATTTGTATGAAGTTACAAATGAAGGTAGCAAGGAAGTTTTTATTGTCAACTTGGACGAAAAGCAATGCAGTTGTTTACAATGGCAACTTAGAGGGTTTGTTTGTCAACATGTTGTTTGTTGTTTGAATCCATTCAGACCTGATTGGACAAAGTAAGTACATAGTAATCCCTATTGTTTTTTTTTTGGATTGTTACTGCTTCTCTACTTTACTATGTATGTATGCACTAATAACAACTGCATTTTTGTTTTTTTGTTTGCAGGTACTGCTTTCATTATTATACAGTTGTTGCATACAGGGCCACATATGCTCCAGTAGTGCTTCCATTTCCTGCTCAAGAAGATTGGCCTGAGGTTTGTGCAGTCATTCTGTTCTAGTTATTTGCACCTTCTTAACTGTTTCTTTAAGAAACCATTGTAAGTTTCTAACTTATTATTATTATTTAGTTGGAAGAACATGAAGACATTGATCTGGAACCTGCTATCAAGATCAGGAAATCAGGAAGGCCTAGAGTTAAGAGGAGGAAAGCATGGGATGAGCCTAAAGCACCTACAAAGACATATTCATGTTCAAGATGTGGTTCAACTGGTCACAACAAAAGTACATGTCAAGGTGGTGATGTTGGAAAGAATCCTAAAGCTAAGAGGCAAAGAACTCAAGTAGATGGTGCTACCTTCACATTCAATGAAAGACCTGTTGCATCTACTTCTAAGGCTAAGAAGAAGCAATCATCTCAACCATCTTCTTTTAAAGCTGCATCTTCTTCTAAAGATAAGATATCTCAACCATCTAATATTCCAAAAGCACCTGGTAAAGCTTCTACAACTTCAAAGAAACAGAACAACACTCAGACAAAGAAGTGAATGGTTGCAGTATAGTAATGTGGTTTATAGTAGTTAGGGTTGTCTTTTTTGAATGATATTTTGGTTGCTGAAAACATTGAACATATGCTGTAATATTATTGCATAAACTAGGGTTCATCATTTTGTATAAATACAGGTTGAAGGAGATTGAATTGGGAATATGACCGTTGGAGGATAAGATCCAATTATGAGCAGTTGATTTTTCTTTTAAACTGATGGTTAGATGGATGGCCACGTGTTTCTTGTTGACTCGGTGTTTTGAATCGGCGACTTAAATGGATTCAGCTCAACTCAGTTTGAAGGGTTTTTTAGACTTTTTGGCGCTGCCACATAAGCACAAACGTCTGTTAACTGCCGGTTCCCGTTTTTTCCCGTTTTTTGAAAAAAACGGTCAAAGGAAGGGAACTTTAACAAATTTTTAAAAAACGGGGGCAATTTTTTAGTGTAATTTGAAAAGTAGGGGTACTTTATCAAAAAGCCCTATAAGTTTAGTAAATCTCTAGGAAACAAACCTCGCGTTATATTGGGCATTTGATAAACTGATGCGAATATGGCCATTATCCCTTTACCAGCGATTGTTGAGTTGACATTTGCGCTCTTGGAAATATTATTCTCAAGTACATGGGGGCGCCCTTCTGAGATCTCTAACGGGTTTTCTTCATCTTGTTGGGTGCGTTCTAAAGATTTAGAAGCGTTCCGTTCTTCTGCCTGCATGCCATGGTTAGATGTATAATCCATGTCCACAGGAGTTACTGCACCACAGACAACATTGGCATTTAGATAAATCATTGGTTGACGGAGAAAAGGAGAATATATGTCTTGCACTTGCAGCATAAAGTTAAGGTGTGGAGACTAACTGACATGCATAAATTTTACGTTGCCACCATGTCAGCTTTGCACCACTGAGAAATGCAAATGGCCTCTGAGTTATTGACTCTAATCCGCATATGCCGTGCTCCCGTGACTTCTCTGTAACCAACTTGGGAAACCTTTTGACAAGTGACAGTGCGATATCTACAAACAAAACGATTTTGCTAATACGTAAATCAGATACATGCACTTAATCTATTGAAGTTTTTAGCTTAATTGAATGTTTTATTGTTACTTACCGTAAAAGTTCGCATCAATTGTACTGCATAATAATCTGGCACCATCATGACCTACGAATGGACTTGGCTTCACATGTCTCGTTACAGAGTAAAGATACTTAACCGTCTCTATTTGCCCAATTGTAACAGCTTGAACAGCTAATTGGAGAGGTACCCTTCCTTTTGTATCGCGTATCTGTGTCAATCTGAAGTTGTTGTTTACTAACACTTTAGCTGCCTCAGTGTATCCATACATGGCAGCATCATGAAGTGCTGTGGATGCTCTCGCTCTTGCATCATACTGGAGTGCCTCTGGTGGCATGAGTTTCACAATCTCTTCCAAAGACAACAATTGATTATTAAGTACCGCTATACGCAGTGCTGTTTTCCATTCATCATTCGTAATCATCTGCATCGCTTCTGGATTGTTTCCGAAAAATTCTGTTGCATCTTTCCACTCACCAGATTTTGCTGCCTCGAATAGGTGCTCGTATCCCTCCAAAGCAGTTTCAGTGCTCATCAGTTGACTACCCTCTTCGTGGTCTAATATAAACATAATCCAATAGAACAATTAACAAAAGATTAATTCGAGGACAGAAGGGTGTCCTTCTATATGGTGACTTGATTATCATAGTCACTAATGTGTTTCTCCACAGTGTTTTTAGTTTGTTTCTCAATTTCATCACAATTCAATCAAATTGGAAAATAACTCATCTTTTTTTCCAAAATTTATTTGATAATCAAATGCTCACAGTCCCCAATTTTTGTTAGAATCCATCATGTACTATAGATCTAGACACATAGAATTGGTCTTCAAATGCTTTAAATTATTTATAACAAATTGAAAAAGCGTGGTGTACCCAAATCTTTTTTCCAATTTCATCCAATTAAAACCGTGGTATAAAATAAAATTCAGTTAGAAACGATCATATCAGTTCCAAAATGACAAACGTAGAAAAATAGAAGGTTTTTTTTTTTCTTAATCAAAGAAATAGATTGAAGGATCTTAGTTGAAATTAATTATGTTCTTTCAGTCGGCACCTACCGTGGCCTTGCTCATTTAGTGAAATAACAAATCAATCAAAAATTAATCTAATCTAGTTAACATTGTAAGCTAAGCGTACCTGATTCAATGTTTTGTATATCGCTATTTTGTTCGTCCTCTTGTTCATCGTTATCATCAGTTACCTCGTTTGTTCTTTCTTCCTTTTCAATTAACCCGGAATCTTCATCTTCATCCGCAGATCCTTCACCAGTTTCATCATCATCATTACGCTGCTTTATGAGTACTTTGCAAAGCCTACCAAACATGGCTTCTTGCGATTTAACAAGCTTATCAAACATTGCTTCTTGGGATTCAACAAGCTTAGATATTAATTCTTGCTGACATTCATGGTGATCATGATTTTTGCACCAAGTAGACATGTTAAATCTGGTTTGAGGATTTTATTTTGTTTGGAAATGAGAAGAGAGTTTACAAAAATCAGTTAGGCTAGATCATGGTCTTAACTCATCCCCAAACTGGCCAGAGCTAGAAATTTAATTTTTCTCTATGAAACTTTTTGCATGGTCCAAATTCGTAGTCTGCTTTCTAGTCTTTTTCGTGGGAACATTTGATTGGACTTCATTTCCTAAGCCAAACAACCAAAAAAATTGGACCAAGACTTTTAGTTAAAGGTCTCGACTCAAAGACTCTGTACGGGGAAGGAAAAAACCTCAAGAATAAGAAATACCAAATCTACCCTTGTCATCATCGTTACTTTTTAACCTGCATCGGCAAAACGGACATTAATGATCAAATTTAATTAGTCCACATATGATTCAATATTTTCATTGATTGACACTACGTATTAGTTATTACTTTTAGGAATATGAGAAACCCTCGCTTGATGACAACAACTAATGCACGGCTAAATTGACCTGTTTTCGTTGTTTTTTTTTCCCATCATGATACCTGTTTTCACTAGTAACATCAGCCAATGCACCGTTTTTAGTCAAGAATATGACTGCTTACTTTCTTCTTTAGCTATTTATATTCCCTTTCTCTTCTTTTGGTTCGTATTACTCGTTCATGGAGTTCATCAGGAAACGCAAGTGGGCAACCTGATTTTAAGTCATTTGTACCATGATTTACTACAAAAATAAAAAGTACTCATTTGTGGTTCTGATGTCGATTTCGCCACTTCCTCAGTGTTTGTTTCTCTCCGTATTGCTAGGTTGAAGGAAATTAAAAAATTAGGGTTCTTAAGAAAACGGGAGGGTTTGGTTCTTTTGAAAAATAAAAGAGGAAGGCTATTATAGACATTTCAATACTTTCTAACACGATCAATCCCTCCTCTGAAATTTTAATTCCCTCCCCTTAATCCTTCCCTCGTCAAATCCGTTCTTTCCCTCCTATTAACAGACTCGGAATAAACTCCCCTTAATCCTTCCCTCGTCAAATCCGTTTTTTCCCTCCTATTAACAGACTCGGAATAAAACTAATTAAGATTGAGGTTTTGCGATTTCTCATTTATCTATCTATATGTTCTTAAAAACATTTTTACTTGAAAGTAATTAAACCCCATAACTAATGTTCGCCAGTACTGTCCTCAGCCATGTATGGACGGAAATGCTAGTTTGAGAGACGGAAATCCCGTCCCCACAACTGTTTGGCCCCATTTTCCCCATTCCTAATCCAAATGGTAGAGGGTGTCCTAAAACCGTTAGGTTTCCCTATTGGGATTTTTTGCAGGGAAAATTGCGGTAGGTGTAGATCGCCCATGTATGGACCATTCTATTAAATTTTCACCCCACCATTTTTTGGGTACGCCCATTCCTCCCCTCACTCAGTTGGCACCTTACGTATTAAATTTCGTCCAACTGGTTTAAATGTCTGGTTCCGCAACTTGTAAATACAGTGCATGTGCATGATCCATACACTGCGCTTTATCAAGATGCGTTTTCTGGTTTATCCACCAACAAGACCAGAAGGAGAACACGTCTTCTTGTTGTCAGAAGAAATAAATAAAATTACCCTACAAGCATTATCACAACTACTACAGCTCCCATTTTTGGTTAGGTCAATTCTGCCACTTCTCAGCCTTATTCAGTAGGCCTTATCTTGGCAGCTCTCATCCAGCCTTTTTTTTCTTTTTCTTTTTTTTGTCGCTGAATTTTATTTGTTCATATATGGATTTTTTTCTATATGTTCATTCATTTGTTTCAATATCTGTATCTCTCTATTTCTCAAAGACGGTATGGTTTGGTCAGAAGATCCTGAGTTGTTCATGGATTACTTATCCGGTCATGTCCGCTTATGGAGGCTTAAGAAAACATTTGGTAGCCCTCTCAGGTCAAGTGATTTCTCATATGAAACAGAGTTCGAAGATTATCTCACTCTGGTAGGTCACGCATTTCCGTGGAAGAAGAGCGACTTTGAAGCTTTTGCTTCTTTTATATATAGAAACGACTTATTGGTAAACTGTCAAGGTTTGGTGCTTCCTATAACGTATCCTCGGGATAGAGATAATAACGACAGACCTGATCAGGGCAAAGCAGTTTATTTTTGGTCACATGAAGTAGTAAACATGCCTCGCTATGGTCTACCTTTTACATTGGCTCCATTCCGAGAAGTTAAATACATAGGAGGAGGGATTGCTCCTGTTGATTTGAGTCCTAAGGAGAATGAACTAGCCTTGAATTTGGCTGCGTGTACCGAAGAACGAGATCGAGAGAAGGCTGCGAGAGAAGCTCTGGCGATAAAAGTTGCCCATTTGGAAGCCATGATTTCCAATCTCAAATCTAAAAACTACTTATTCAACCAGAAAAATATGTGATCAGTCAATATCATTGGTGTCGTCTTAGAATCAAATTGTTCACAACTCGTATCGAATCTCGTCTTTTTCTTTTTTTTGAATTTTGTGTTTGCATGGGTTCTATTAGTAGCGAGTACAGTATGTTGGATTTTATTGTCATATGCACGAGTTGGGAAGCGCTCTAGTCGGATATTAATTTGTGTCTTGAGCAGATTAATTGTGATAGTACTGTTGGGTAAATATCTTCGTTACCGATTCTCCAATAATACAACTCGTGTATATCCACCAATCCGTTACAACTCTTTGTAACACGGTTTTCATCTATGTATTACATTTTGTAATACCAACAACAAAACAAGAAAAGAAGGATAGAAAAAGATGATCAATCACAAGACTTAAACAAACTTACTTGGGTGTATTGAGGCGAGTAATCTCTTTGCTTAAGACATTTGATGCCCTGTATATAATGTTGTTACAGGTTTAGCGGTATATGTCTCCAACATTCAACAATACCTCGATGTTTTTCGCAGCACTTCTATAACACCGAACAGCGAACGCGAATAGATGTAGCCCAAACTCTTCTTTAACTCTTGAAGACACATGCAAACTCTTAAATTTATAGTACTAGTTTTATGACTCTAAAAAACACATATTTGCAATGGAGAATGAGTGGGGTTTATATAGGTTTAGAAGTGACTCTTGGAGAAATCCTTTCATGAAGAGTCACAACCCTTAATGGAGAGTCACATCCCTTGGGATAAGACACAACATATTGAAAAGGTTTAAGTGAGTGGACACATCCATTCACACTAACTAACTCATATTTTGATTCAAAATTCCAACAATCCCCCACATTGAATAGAAATCCATGCAAATTTAATGCAGACACTAGAAAAAGTTTGTGCGCGGAACATCACTGTATCGGGAGAGATAGCTTTGGCTTTGAATCTTCCATAGTGAATACCTACCGAGTTTACTGGTTGTTCAGTGAACGCGATGTCTTGAACTGTCCAACTTTATGATGTAAACCGATGCAATAGATATCACACAGTTTATTTCCTTACATATCCTGTTCTCGGTTGTGTTCATTTCGTCCCTGAACGATGTTGGTTTTTCATGAGTGCTCTAGATTAACTTAGCCTTATAGTTATCATAGAAGCGGCCCCACTTTACACTCATATAGGTGATCTCCTATTTGAAAGTATCCTTCCATACTTTTCTTAGTCAAACTAAGCCATAGGAATCATTAAGAGAAATTCTCAACCTCTCACTTGACAGACAATACTGTTTCATCATAGAAATGGGAAAGAGAGTAAACTCTCACGGTGTTTCCGGTGAGTATAAATTTATAACTTGGTTGTCCCTTTTGAACCTAGATAACCATGGGATCTCCAATCGCTAGGTTGGGTATCCGCTATAAATACTACTCTATATAGGCTATCCCATTTCCCTCGATGACGCAATTATACGCTCTATAGAATTCGTATCATTTGCCGGCTTGATACAATTCACATACACTATTTCTTTTAGATGCGCGCATTTGAGAGCAATTGCATTACGGTGTTATGTTGTCGACTTGTTTTTCACGACGTACCATAATATCTCGAACTATGTGTTTCTTCCAAAATAATTGTTTGATCAGAACAATCTATTTCTAGCATACATATACTTTGACCATTAGTATATACTCAAGAAAATTTCGAAATCACTCTACTGTTTTTCCGACTTCGCGTCCGAAGTCCGGAGTCCAACGTTGATTTCGCTATCAACATTCATTTAAGTGATTTATTTCAATACTCGCATTTGCTAAAAACACATAGTTTAATCTGGACTACTGTGAATCATTAATGTTTAAGATTCACTGGAGTAAACTATCCTTGATAGTTTCCCTCCTATCTCTTAGAATTCCAGATTGTACGAAATTATGTAAATATTAATAAATTTACATTACTAATTTACCACAGACAACCGTGCCTGATCTAATACAGGTTGGTTGGCACAACCCTTTCCCTGTTTCAAGAACACTTTCTTTGACAGACATTAGACCCGTATGATTAATTTCCATGATTATTATTAATCTTATGGTCAATTCTTGTGCTAGATATTAGGGCTGCACATGGGACGGGACGGTACGGGTTTTTGCCTAGCTCAGTACCTGTACCTCCCTATGGCCGGTACCTGTACCTTGTACCTGTACCTGTGCAATATGGGACGGGACGGGACCTGTACCTACTTTAACTCGGTACGGGACGGGACTGTACCGGTTCTTTACCCGTAGTGTATGTAAAATTATAAAAAAGAAAATAAAACAAAAAATCTTCTAAGTTCTAAGTTCAAATGAAGTTATAAACCACACCAAAAATTCCAAAACCCTAAAATCAAAAACCAAAAAATTACAATCAGTTTCACATCTAAAGAAATCAACAAAAACTAAATAGAAATGAACAAAAACTAATTAGTTTTCAAAAACCCTAACTATTATTAAACGTTATTACTTGTTGCTCGGTACTACGGGACGGGACGGAACGGGAATAGCCTAGAACCGTTACTTGTACCTATTCTAGGCACCGTACCAGTTTTTGGTACTTGTACCTGTCCCGTCTGACTGCGGTTCCGGAACGGTACCGGGACGGTTCCTGCGGTTCCGGTACGTTTCCACGGGACGGAACGGTTCCTGTGCAGCCCTACTAGATATATCGTCCCCCACATTTTTCGGAAAATGATTGCTTGCGGATGTTCTTAAGGTGCATCTTCTGAGGCAATGTTAACGCATTTTCTCAGACCCTGTGTTTATATCACACACCCCCACTTTTTGGCGAATACACAAAGGCTTCATGTCTTTCCTTATAGGGTCTATATAGGATCTTGCAAAGAGCATTAGCTATAAGTTATAGCGTTCCCCTACAGTTCCTGGATATTACAGAACTGAAATTCATCTTTGCAATGATCCTAAATCCTCTTCGTCAAAACTTTGTTGGGCCGACTGACCGGAGGCCCGAAATGGTGGGGTGAAGTCCCTTTTATGGCCATTTTTTTATAAAATAAAGAGTAACACAAATATTCAATTTGATAAAAAGATTGGAAATTTCCATGTCCATGGTTACTTTTTCATTAGACAAAATTATCCCTTCTTTTTAGTCCAATTAATATACTTGTGTATCCTATTTTTTAGAGGTATAATTGGAATGTAAATTAGAATATAATATATCTAAAAATCAGTGCCTTGGAATTTTACAAATTTTATCTCGTTGGAAAGATTTAAAAAAATAAATCTACGCAACGAGTACAAACAACAATATCAAATTTAGAATTTTTACAAAAAATTCGGAGTTGTTTATCATTTTAGGCAAAATTTGTGAAAATTGAATGCATAGTCATTATGCAAACCACCACAAACACATTATGCATCCATATTTTGGTTTATACATCAACTAATTTTCCGTTGCAAATAATAAAACAATGTACTCCCTCTGTTCCAGGAAAAGTGATACTTTCACTTTAGACACAATTCTCGAAAATTGAATGCATAGCCATTATGCAAACCACCACAAAGGATACATAACACAACATGCAACCATATTTTGGTTTATGGATCGACTAATTTTCCGTTTCCGAAAAAGTGATACTTTCACATTCCGTTTCAGGAAAAGGGATACTTTTACTATGTTCCGGGAAAAGTGATACTTTTGCTCCGTTTCAGAAAAAGTATCACTTTTTCTGGAACGGGACGAGAGTATCACTTTTTTGGAAACGGATTGAATGTATCACTTTTTCGGAAACGGGACGAAAAAATCACTTTTCTGAAACGGGACGAAAGTACTCGTAGACAAACCCCATCTTCAGATTCTTTTTCGGTCGGCCCTCCCACCATGGCAACGGTTGTACTAGTGTTACTGGCTTTCCACACAATACAAATGAGATGTCAAACCAAATATTTTTTTTTATTTTTTATTTTTTTTTATACTGAATGTTGAACATTCACGTCACATGACAACAAGTACTCACAATGTATGTTAAAAATGGCGTTTCAAGGTGTGAATCTGAGAGCCTGCACACAAAGAGGTTGTTGTGGATTCGAATGTGAAATTTCTGCAAACCAGGTTTGAGATATTAATTTTCTCTTAGACAGCGAAGCAATATTTTTTTTCTGGGTAACAAAACACGGTGTAGCGAGAATTAATGTCTCTGAAATGAATTATGATTAATTATGATTACTTAATTCTGTAACGATAAAAGAAAGGGAATTAAACCAAAAGACAAAGACAATTCTGTAAGTGCTGCTACTGAAGGAAATATGTAAACCCATTTTAATACTTGGTGGATAACCAAAGCAGGTTTTTGAGTGCATAAATGTAGAATGATGTTTTGGGGACTACTCAAAATAGGTGGGGACTATTCTTTCATTTTTTGTAGGACATTTGAAGTAATTTTGGGTCACCTCTTATCTATTTTTTTTAATACCAAATTTACCCTTGGTAATTAAATTAGTTAGTTTATTGATTAGTTAGTGTTAGTGTAATGATTAATTACTGATTAGTTAGTGATTAGTGAGTTATTAATAGGATAGTTTTGTTAGAATCAGAATTATTGAGAGAGAAGAAGAAGAAGAAAAAAAAAAGATAGAAAAAGAGGGAAGAACCCAAAAAATCTTATTTTGTGTTTAGTAAATATGATATGAGTGATTCATGTGATGATACCTCCTCCTCAGAATCAGAACCTCCTTCATCTCCTAATATATTTGTCAATATTTCTAATGATCTGGATATGAGTTATTTGTTAGATGATGAAAGCTATTTACCCCAAACTCAACCTAACGACCCAAATGATGAATTTTATCAGCCACAACCAGAAGATGAAGTTATGGGTACTCAGGTATGTCTCAAATTTAGTTAATGTAGCTTGAATTGTGCAAAAAATTGGCCAAATCGAAAATTTCAGGAAGAAATTTCGGCTAGGTGAAAGTAGTTCGGTTAGCAATTTTGCAAAACAGGTAGCCGAACTCTCCTGTATGTGCAGTTCGGTTACTCATTTCTGCATACGCAGGTAACCGAACTCTGTTTTAATGGAGGTTTTTGAGAGTTCGGTTATCTTTTTCCAGAAAACGTTGCCGAACTAATTTTATAGAGTATACAGTTAATAGTTCGGTTTAGTCGAGTTTAGTCCCTTTGTTACCGAAGTTTATGTTCGGCAAGCTCGCAAATCACGTTCATTGAATAGATAATCGAACTTTGCAGTTCGGTTTAGTCGAGTGTAGTAATTATGTTGCCGAACTATACCATAGAAAATTCCAAAGAACAAGTTCGGCAAGATCAAATTTTTTTTTTCATAACCGAACTTTTTGTTCGGCAGGATCATATATTATTTTTACATTGCCGAAAATTTAAGTATTTCTTATTTTTAGTTGGTATTGACGGTGTGCTATTACTCGTAGGTTGCATCTAATCCAATAGAACCAATGGAAAATCAACTTACCCCTGTTGATATTTTGTACGATGACACGTCCGATCACTACATGAATGACTTGGTATTCATTTCCTTGCTCTTCTTCATCATCATTCTCTTCATTTCCTTGGTCTTCATTTCCTTGCTCTTCTTCATCATCATTCTCTTCTTCAATAACATTATCAATTGTATTCTCCATCACCTCTTGATTGACTTCCTGTAACGATCCCCCTCCATGTTTAGCATTTTTAGTACCACGGTTTCGGAAATCCAAATGTATTCTACCGCGAGGGGTGGGAGTTCTCAAATCTTCGGCTAGGTGGGGATTAGATTTTTTTCCTTTGTTCCTAATGAATGAAAACCACATTATTAGCTAAACAGAATATTGTCTTATCAAATAAAATTGAACATGGGATTACATCAAACACAAAATGTTAACAGACTAAAGTTCGGTTATCTGGTATAAGTTGCGAAGTCACCGAACTACAAGTTTGGTGTTGAAAGATCAAAGTTCGGTTACCACATAGAAACTGCGAAGTAACCGAACTATATTTTATCAAAGTTCGGTTACCTATATAAATTTATCGACTAAACCGAACTCAAAATTTTCATATAAAGAAGGAGTTCGGTTATGTGTTTTTTTTTTGCGAGCTTACCGAACTACATAGTTGGGTTACCTAAAAATTCCTAATTGGCCGAACTGTTCTTCATATTGAAAGTTCGGTTACCAAAATCTAGGGTTTTCAAAATTTCTCCTAGCCGAAATCTATACTGTAACGACCATTTTCAATGGTTTTTGATGATTTCTAATCGATTTCTTCAACAAAAAACGATTAAAAGGAATGGGTATGAAGGAAATTACCTTCGGATTTTCAATTTTACTCGAATCAGACTTCTTGGTTAACGTTGATGTTTACGAAGAAGAGGAGAAGAAGAAGAAGATGAAGAAGAAGAATAAAAGAAAAAAAAAGGGTTTTGAAACTGATTTTTGGTTTTAATTTAGGGGGTTAGATTAGTGGGTAATAGTTAAATTAGTGGGTTATTAGGATTAGTTATAACCTTAATTAGGATAAGGGAAGATTAGTCTTCCCTAATCTTTTAGGACACCCCTTAAAATTTAGGGTGGACATTCATATAACAAAGTAGTCCCCCACCTTTTTGGGGTAGCCCCCAAAACATCATTCTAAATGTATGATGTGTTGAGATATTAACACGGACTTTATTAGAAAGCCCAATGGAGCCCAAGTCCGCTTGGTAATTCTCTAGAACTATCTAGAGTATATGGTCAGTAGATAGTTAGCTAGAATTATCTAGAGTATGTAAACAAATAAAGTTAGTACCTAGAATTATCTAGGATAAGCTACTGGGTTCTTAGAGAATCATTCTAGATAGTTCCTGGTCGGTGAAGACCAAGTATAAATAGGAGGCGTTGGTCCTCACTTGTAGTCGCTAAGTGGTGGTGAGTCCTCATGGTGTAAGTGAGAGGCGAGAGATCTCCTTACCGTGAGTTTATGAGTCGTGTGAGGTGAGCGGTTTGTGAGAAATGTATATGTCTTTATATGTCTATACTGAGCGTAATGGCCTTTGGTACATAATTTATACACACATAATCAGAAATTGGTCACGTGTAAAGAAGGAGATACGTGTATGTCATAAGATGGAAGAGCATAAAGATGATGATGCCACACTGCGGCACCCAAGGGGAATGGATCATCATCATCTGCCACGTGCTCACCATCTTGCGAATCCGACGATTGGCTAAACAAGGAATATCTGATGATAAGATCGCCGTGAAGTACTGTAGAAGACCTATAAGGTTACTTTTTATCATCCCAAGGAAGATCCAAATCGGACGAACGGGAGGAAGCCCAGCCGACACCTGCGTCAACAGCTGTCGAGGCGTGCAGACTGTCCCAACCACCCGCGTTAAATGCCATAGACATAGGACACGTGTCGAACATCCTATGGAGACGGAGAAGGTGTACCATTGTCGCAATACATTACCGTTTAGAGGCATCAGGGCAAGACGAAGATATCATCGGAGGCGCGATAACCAAGACGATAAGGAACAGTGTCTCAAAGAAGAGGGTCTCATACAAGAAGCCTATAAATACCCAACTCCATTAAAAGGAGGGGGGTCGACCAAATTTAGAGGGAGATAGAAATATAGTTCAGGAGAGAGAAATTGTAAAGAGTAAGTATGAATTTTATCTTCTGCTACCTTCGTTCCCTACTCAGAGTCAATCGACTATATATCCTTTGTAATCTTACATAATACATAGTGAAAAACTGACCCCCCTAGTGCTGAACCACGGAAATCATAGTCTCATTTACATTCTGCATTCTTAGTTTTCTCGTAACCATATTATGCATCGGTCAAATCATCATAGATGCACCTATGATGCGAAACAAGGACGAGCCCGATGACTCCGAGTTTCCCATATAATTATTATACTCCGCTTTACATATGTTTTAATTATTATGGTAGTTTTACCGACACTGCGAACATTGGTTGTGAACACGATGCTATCATCGTTACATTTGTGCTCACATAATTAATGAAATTATTATTGTATCGAAATTCTGCTGAAATCTACACTCAATCTCTAGACTTGGTATTGAAGCTTCCGCGCGTTAGACTCAACATGATGTACCCCTTTCTGATTATTATTACCCTTGGAAGGGAAAATGTTTCATTAGCTTTGTGTGTCATAATGTTTCATTACTTCTATCTTCTTTTCCATTTCCTCTGCAACCCTCATTGTTCAACTTAGTACGTATATTGAAAAACTAGATTTCAAAATTTACTCAAAAGAATTCCCTAAGCAGTTAAAGTTTTTAAAAGAAAAAGGTAAAAGCTTAAAATCCTATCACAAACCAAACCCATAAACAGTTAAAGGCATTGCGTGATCATGGCCAGTAACCTGAGTGACTAGTAGTTGAGGAACACCCTGTCTGTTTTATCTTAAATTAAAAATGTCTGAACCGTACGGTATATTACTTTGTATTTTTTTTCTTGGAAAGTATATGTTGGCGGCACACTTTGTTTTGCAGGTGTTAGAGCACTAGTTAACAAGTAGTAATATTTGTTTTATACGGATCACCATGATTTTGGATCCTATTTAAGACTCGCTTTTATTGGTTCTTTAGTGTCTTTATACCTCATAGTCTTGGTGTTAAGAAAATCTTTCCTATCCTCCGTTCAATCCTTTCTATTTCGACTTCTTTCACAAAAACCTCTTTTTCACTCTTCCCCTCAGCAACCAACAACTATGTCGTGCTGGTTTAAAGATCCCGACTTGTTCATGGAACATTTTAACGGTCAGATTCAAATATGGAGGCTAAACAACAAAATCGATTCCCCTCTTTGTCCAGGTGATTTCAGTCACATTAAAACACATACTTATCCTTTTGATAATCTATCTTTCGTAGGTCACTCTTTTCCATGGAAGAGGAGTGATTTTGAAGCTTTGATAGCTTTCATCAATAGTCACGATATATTTATCAACTGTCAAGGTTTGGTGATTACCACAACTTTCCCTCGAGAAACAACGTCTTCTCACCTCCCCAACATGAATCGAATAGTGAGATTTTGGTCACATGATGTACTCAACTTGGGTCTCTATGGTCTACCTGTTTTGCCAGTTCCTTTCCGAGAGGTTCGATATATGAAATTAGGAGGGTCTGCTCTTGTTGAAGAAAATCCTAAAGAAAATGAATTAGCTGCAAGTTTGGCTGCGTGTAGGGAAGAACGAGATCGAGAAAAGGCTGAGAAACAAGCTCTAGCAGTAAAAGTTTCCCGTCTAGAAGCCACGATTTCTAATCTGAAATCCAAAAACTACTTGTTCAACCAGAAAAACATGTGAGTGATCCGTTGTGGCAGGCAGAGCATATTGAAACAAAGGTAAAGCCGTTTCGGTTCCAATCAAGCCATTCCCGTAAATCTTTAATTTACCGATCAGGAAAAAAAATCAACTATATTTGTTGTTTGCATTTCATTTTCGTGATTGATTTAGTTCTACTTCTACTCGTAATAATCTTGAACTTGGTGGTAATATGTATGAGTTTGGAAGCCTCTTTGAACCAAGATTAACGAGTTAACTTGGGTTTCTAAGTATCGCCATTTTTTATTTTATTTTGCATTTTTATAGATATTGGTTTTTTTTCATTTTTTTTGGGTTGGCCGTTATGGCTTTTTGCATCTTGAACGCCCATCTTTACGTCTTCTGGGTGTTCCTGTGATTTTGGGGTTTCTTATGGTGGTTAGTATGGTTTATGCCGGTGAGATTTGAGTCCCTTTGAAGAACTCCAGGGAGTTCTGGGTTTTGTTGAAGATCAAGATCTAGATCGGTTGGAGATGATGTCTCTACCTAATATTTGCGCATAATGCTCATGTCTATTGGGATTACTCATGTCTAGGAGTATGTCTTTTTTGGTCGATTAGTTGATTAGTTGGTGCTTGTTGAATGTGTTTTGGACCTTCGGTTCTAGGTAATTGTAAAAAAGTAATGCTTGTTGATTAGTAATGTTCTAGATAAAACATGATCTTTACTTTTACCGTCTTCAACTCCAATCCCATCCCCGTATTGATAGATAAACATTGCCGTTCGCGCAAGATTTAATGCTATGTGAATAAAAGGAAGATCGAATGTTGTATCGATGATAGACTCGTTCATTTTCTTCCATGTATCCATGATAAGGCCACTTATATACAAACGTGCATCCTCTTCGGAACTGCTCATTTCACGCATGTAACAATGTACTGATGAGGAGACATCACCTCTTTCTAGTTCCGCCTGCATGACCATTTCAAAAACATTAAGATCATCCCATGAATTAATCTTGTCAACAACAATGTTTCATTAATTAGGGCTTAGATGTATAATTTTGTTACCGATGAAGTTGCAAGATCATTGGAAAGCCGGAAAATCATGGACGAGCAGTACAAAAGATTATGATTGTTTTCTAGAGCCCGTAGAACATCAGTTGTGATTGGTTGTTTGGTTGCGAAAAAAGCATGAACTAGAAACACCGAACCAGAAGATGAAAGCCAGCCGTTTGACAAATATTCCTCGACAGATGGTGTATATTCCTTGTTAAACCACCTCGCCTCTACTAGCATCGCTTTTATAAAATTTGCCCACTAAATTGTCACAATGGTTATGTCTTAATCAGTATACCTACCATTTTTTTAAACGTAATAATTTTATTAATCGAAAAAATGTGACATTAAGAAGCAACTTACTGATTTGATTAAGTAAGGTAAGATGTCGTGGCCTTGTTCTTTCAGTACCTCGAAAGCCATTTCATTAGTTGTATTGTAAAGCGCTAAGAAACATATTTTCATATAGATCGGTAGCTTTTCCATTTCCTTGGTATTCCACCTGAATGCAATATAAATTGATGATAAATTTGGGCGCATGATAGAAAAGTTTTAGACCTTCATAACCTATTATTACCTTTCAACAACATTGGCAAATATCTCGAGTTCTTCTAATGAACCATGAACGTCGTATATATCGTCAATAATTAGCACAAAATTCATGACTTTTGTGAGCCACTCTGTGCAACGTTGGCTCTTTGCCTCTGCTGAAATCCCCACGCTAAATAAGAAACTCCCAACTAGCCTATCTCTTGCAAAATTCAGTTTGCTAGCGACACCAAGACTCCTCCACCACCTAGCCAAATAGCAAATTTTTGTGCATAAGTAAATTTGGAAGCTATGTCCACAAAGAGACATCATGGGAGTATAACAATACCTTGACATATTTCGAAGATCTTCCTGGTGTGTGGCTTGGTATGTATTGAAATTTAATTCAGCCAATTCCAAGAAAACACGGTTCATATCTTGTGCATTTTTATATTCATTGATGTACCACCTAGCTTCTGATCTCTCCATCCTCCAATGCAATGGAATCTCCAGGGAGCGAGTTATTTGATTTCGAAGTTCTACATCGTTGTTGATCCCTTCAGCCAGTTTTGTTTTTGTGAATATTACGGCCACCTCTAGTATGCTTTCGCCTTCGAAAGCTAAATGTGCAGCTTCATACAAGCTCAACATTCCCTTGACATCCTCACTCAGGTGTTCCTTAAAACCATTTTTGTCCATGTAGATAGTAAACACATCTGTCATAGAATGATCCAAGGACTTAATGTTACTTACTATGACACTAAGTATAAAAAACGACTATATTAAGAATATATATTCATATATAAAAGAAAAATATCACTTAACTTTGAAAAAAATTAAAAAAACAAAAAGATCACTTTATTTTAGGATGAAGAGAGTATATTTGAAGTTATATGTTTTACCTTGAGAGACCTTAAAACCATACTGTCTGAGGAGCATAAATTTGAGAGCAGTAGCATGTAAGTTATATATCTTTCCACCGTTCGGTTTATCGTTATATATGTTAACAAGCATTTCCTTGATCTCCTCCTCAAAGAGATACTTCATTCCTAGCCTTTGAATTACGTTGATCATCTCAAGTTGCGCCAAGGGTGTCGCAGCCTTTTCAAGCATAATGGTCGCCTCTTTCTTCAACTTCTCTATTTGGTTTATGTATCCGTCCCCCTGCACAATAAACATTTTAGTGGCTTTCGAAACTTGGCATGACCAATTAACCATAATACTGATACACCTAGTGTTAATTTACCTTGTAGTTGCTCTGAAGCGACTCGACAAAAGTGTAATCCCAAATAGTGGGCTGGTAATAAACGTTTCCCGGTTGCTTACTAACAACAACCGGATCATACTTCGGCGGGATTAACGTACATTTGGTGCAAAAACGGGAGTTCGTATGTGCAGCGTCGATTATATTTTTGTTTATCAAACATTTGGAGGAAATGAAGCAGAAATGGGTTTGCAAATGGATAGGAAAAGCCATTTCGGACTAGGTAACTGTGTTTGAACAATTTGAAGAAAAAAAAAACAACAAAAAGTAGAAGAGATAAGAAGAAGATTGAATGGACAAGTAGTACTAGTATTTGTGTTAAGAAAGTGGAAATGGAGAAGAGAAAGGTAATCGGCTGTTTTAAATGGGAGAAATATAGTGGTAACCATCCATGCATAAGTTCAGCCTTATTATTTAATTAGTTTTTATATTAAATTCATAAATCTTTTAATAAAAAAATATTAATTGAGTCTCTGTATCAGTGAAATTCGTTTTTCCATTTTCTACCCTCAAGTTTAAAAAATTGATCAAGGGGTGAAAATTGGACCGGAAAGAAAACTAGAAGAACAATAGACTTTATAGAGAGATAAAGAAAGAGAAGTAAATCCAAATGCTTTATGTTCACCACGAGATTAGAAAAGGTGGTGGTAACAGGAATCAATTCCACTAAGTAATTGATCTTTTCGTCTTCTTATCTTTGGATGGATGAACTGAAAACGGAGAATACCAAGGAAGAGGAAGAAAAGAGAAAGATTAGAAAATATTTATGGGTATCTATGGAAATTGATTTTTATTTCCAAAGGTAAACATACTTTACGAGATATTTGGTACATCCATGAAAATTGGTGAAAACACAGACAATGAAAACCCATTTATACCTTTCTTAACTTGTGCCAACCCGGAGTATTATATAGAGAGAAGTTGAAGAAAGTGGCAGCAATTTGCATTTAACTAATACCCAAGTAGTAGATTTTGTTTTCCTTTTGAAGCAAGTTGCATGCAAGTAGTAGTATTTGGTATTTGGGTTTGCAAGTTGTTTGGGTGGATTGCCTTGGTATTATTAAACTAGACCTATTTCTTGTAACTTGCGTTTACTTTCAATTGTTTTAAATTTCACGTTAGGTGTTAAAGAGTGTCACTAAGCATTAATAGTACTCATAATCTAAAAAAAGAAATTAATACGTTCCCATATGTAGAAAGATATACTACTAAATTCAAATCCACTACTTTCCATTTTGTCTTAGGCTAACCCTTATGGTAATCAAACTTTAAGCAAAACTTGAATCTGCTTCTAATTCTGATGTTTGTTTTTACTTGAATCAAGCATTTTGCACCGTTTTGCACCGTTTTGCACCAATTGTTTTGGCACAGAGAGTGGAGTTGTTGGATCATTAGTACAGATGTGCTAATCTGATGGCTTAGATTCTCTGCATCCAATGATTGGGCATAAAAATGGGAACCATTGAATCACCAATATAGATAAGTTAATTTGTTGGTTCAGTTTCTCTACGCCCAATAATTGGACAAGAAAGTAAAAAAAATATTGCACTTAACCATTAAGCGCACTAGCCATAAATCCACCCGTCATCTTTTTGCCTGTTAAAGGGCTGCATGCTGAGGTGATAACTGATAAAGAAAATGTTTCCTCCGTTTTAAAAAGATAAGCTGATTTCGTACGTTTTTCCTCAATCCGGAAACACAAAGTTAGAATTGCCGGCCGGCCCGTCCCTCTTGTGTTGGTCAGTTAGGAAGTTAAACCTTTTCTGCAGCTAGGACCAGAGAATATCGTCACGACTGTATCGGCTGTTTAAAATGACAATAAATTCTCTGCAGCTCAGCCTTAATTATGTCATCAGCTCATCTTATCTTGTGGAGGTATGAAACACCGTTGTTGTATTTTTATGCTCCATTAAACTACTGCCACCTTGTCATTGTTAGTTTTAAATTACGTGACCATGTGAATGAAATGCGGATTCACTACTGCTATTCATTTTTTCTTAGTTTGGCATCTTATCCGATACATACACTTCGTCACGTTTGTTAGCATACATATACCCGCAAAAAGTTAAGTAGGCCGAGTAGGGTTGACAAATTAGGTGACAAATGCTCAATTCTACTCATGAATATATTTCCTTCCAATGGGATGAGAGTATCCATAAGTGTAGGCGTTACAATGCATTTATTTTTAGATTGGGTCTGGTGAAGGTTCACAACCCACTGTCCCATGGCGGAACCAGGACTTCAACTTGAGGAGTCCATAAAAAAAGATCCAATAGTTGGCATTGAAATGGTAAACAATAATCAAATAATATGAAAGATAATATGTTTTGCATTGGAGAATGCAAATGTTCATGGATTTTTGAACTTTTCTTTTTACAAATGTCTTCTCCAATGTAGAACTTATTATTTTATTATTGTTTATGGATGATTGACTCATGCAGGTCCAATGCTAATGATTGGCTCTTATGCACAAGATAAAAAAAAACGTGCAAAATAACTTATAATCGGTGGTAACATAAATTTACAGGGATATATATATATATATAAATGAAACTATTTAGTGGGCTATATTATAGTAATAATAGACTACAGGGCCGGTCTTGCATTTTTTGTGGCGTAAAGCATTTTTTTTTGTGGCCTCCTATTAACATAAGAAAAATCATTAACATTACTAACTGGAATGATGTAATGACCTGTCCCTCCACCGATACTGTCCCCACTTAGCCACTGCGGTTATCCGACAGTGTGGGGTTTTCAACGGGCATCCCTGCGGTAATCCAGCAGAAACTTCCCGGATGGTCACCATCCCTGGATTACTCCCGCCCGAGCACGCTTAACTGCAGAGTTTTATGCCAACTCTAGAGCCAATTTTGCTGAAAATGCCTCGGTAATAAGAAAGGACAAATCATTACTTATATTCCATTCGTTCAACCACTATCGAAATCGGGGTATTACAATACCACCACCTTAAATTGGAGCCGTCCTCGGCTCCGGAATATTTTCGCAAGCCCAGATCTCCGACGTTCTTTGCCCCTTATGAGAAGCACTTGGACCAACCCCGTCCTACGTACCTTCCCACCCTCGGCAGGTGAACCATCATCGACTCTGATACCATTTGTAATGACCTGTCCTTCCACCGATATTGTCCCCACTTATCCATTGCGGTTATCCGGCAGTGTGGAGTTTTCAACGGGCATCACTGCGGTAATCCAGCAGAAACTTTCCGGATGGTCACCCATCCCTGGATTACTCCCGCCCGAGCACGCTTAACTGCAGAGTTTTATGCCAACTCTGGAGCCAATTGTGCCGAAAATGCCTCGGTAATAGGAAAAGACAAATCATTACTTATATTCCATTCGTTCAACCACTGCCGAAATCGGGGAATTACAAATGACATGAGAATTACAAATAAGATACATTATCATTTCTCTCATAAAGATTTAAGGTTGTAGCACAGACCTGTTTTTGTTAATTAATGATCACAATGTTGCTAAGATCAGGATGCTTCAACAAAGGGATTAACAATTCCACAAACTCGATCGCTTCCAGGAGCAACTCAATTATACTTGGCCAAAAGTCGATTCTCTTTGTACATTCTTAGTAGTAAACTCATTAATAATATACGTAAAATCTAAGTTTTCAGCGATTGCTTATTCAATAGAAAACATAGCTAATTTTAATCTTTCTTGTGACAGTGGATCAAAGATTTTTGATCAGCTTTAACTTAGAAATCGCTCTTTTTGCAGATGCAAAGGTAACCGGTATAGTTAACAAGATCCCGAAAGCTACCCACGCATTTGGATAAGAAGAAGGGCCATCCATAATCTTTAGAAAATTCAGCACATCTTTCGATAAAGGCAAACAAAAAAAATCCCATTGCTTTCTTCGCCAATCTTTTCATTATCTCCATGAAATGCTAAATTTCTTTTAGCAAGTTTTCTTACAAGGCTAACTATTCGTTGTACCACCCTTTTCCGATGCTCCATTTTTTCGTTAATTTCCTCTTGAATAGTTTTATCAATTGTCTAAGTTGTTTTCAACCTTGTCGCTAATTCAGACCAACTATTGAAACAAGTCCAGTGATCGTTTTTCGTTTCATGATGCTGAATAGTCCCAATTAAGTTTCCCCAGAACACCATCACTAGCTAACTGATTTGCCACTCCATTAAGATTGAACAACTTGCAACAAAAACAATAAACTTTATCTTTGGTCATTGAGTATACTATCCAACTTCTATCATACTTCTCCCCATTGATAGCAGTTCGAGTATAATAGATATCAGCGAAACGTCTCTTGTTATTACCCCTTGGATACTCATGATTTAAAATTCTCACAGGACCCCTTCGCATCAACTGATCTCCCAAAGGTTGATCAATAACATTCCAATTTCCAGGATCAAAAACATCCAATGGTTGATGTTCATTATTAACTTCATCATTTTCGATTATATTTGGCACGTTCTCAACAAAATCGTCATCATCTCTTGTGGTACCGTTATCATCAGCTCTTGTCGCACCGTTATCATCTGCAATGGTGTCATGGTTATCGTCTTCGCCGCTGTTAATAATAGAAATATTATTCTCTGCGGTATTCTCATTATTTTTTGTATGAGGGGGTTTGAAATATACTTGACTATATCTTCTGATTTAGACTTCTCTAAATCATTGAGCCTTCGCTTCCTTTTCAGCTTTTTGTTACCAGGTTCATGCTTCCTAGTTAGGACTGGAGGAATATAAAATTTCTTTCAACTCTTAACTTGTTAGTTGTAGAAGAAAAAAACAAAGAGAGTCAAGAATCTCTCAAGATGTCACAAACAATAAGCACCCTGCAACCACAAGATGTCACTAACAATTTAACAAATTTAAAGTGTAACACCAAATAGTAAATATAATCTAAACAATCCAACTAGAGATCCTGCAAAAGATACTTTCCCAATTCCCACAATCAGAAAGAAACATAGCCCGGAGTCTTTAGCACCCTTTCAGGCCTTATAATTGAAGATTATAAACAAAACTACGAAAATTTATATGCCCTGAAATAAAATGAGACTTCTGTTTTATCCCTTAAACATATTCAATAATTTTGATACCCCTAAAAAAGTGAAGCACAAATGCAGCAGCATTGACCCCAAATTTGTGTACAATTACTCGAATTTAAGAATTCCTTATTTACATAAAAGTAACAAAAACAGAAAATATGGAGAAGAAAAAATTTAAGCTGCAGTTGATCGTATAGTAACATTTTGCATCATGTTCTTAAATTCAGAGAAATATAAGCGCCCATCTTGGTTTTGATCAACAGAAATGATCATCTGCTGAACTCTATCAATTTCTTGTGCTTCAGGTAAACCTAGTTTATCTAACATCACTTGCAGTTCAACTTAAGAAACAATCCTATCAATCGTCAGTACCAGTCGAATCAAGCTCAAACTCTCACTAAATTAACATCAATCAACACTAAACAACAGAAGAAACTAAAAGAAATCACACCCATCAATCAAAACAAAACAAAACAAATCAAGTTCAATTTCCAAACAGATTTCAATGAGATTGAATTTTTCGAGATGAAACAAGAAAACAAAGTAATCTCTCCTACCAGTCAGTAACTCTGATTGAGATTTATGATTCTATGAACCCTAGAAGAAACTGTTTAGGTGTGCTTTCACTTTCCCTTTGATTTTATTTTGAGAACGTCACTACGGGAAAAACATTGATCAACTACACAAGAAAAGAGTTGTCATACGATATACGACGACGGATATCCATAGGTTGCACAAGGGAGGGTTGTAGAAAGTCTTCAATTCTTTGCAACTTCTCAATACTAGTCGTAAACAAGGTTGTCGTTCCATTGTATACCACGCTTTTTTCAGTTGTGAAAGTGAATCCAAATTACTGGGCAATGTCTCACACAACTCTTCAAGTAGTTGTCATCATTAGTTTCACAACTGATTTATATGTCTTAGAAATTTCTAACACAACTGCGCTAACAGTTGTGTATACACTCTTCTCCCAACCGTTGTTTAGTTGTATGACATACTCAACTCTTGTTTCACAACCAAAGGTATGTGTAGCAGAAACTCGCATCACAACCTTTGCTAGTGTAGTATAACCTCTTTTCACAATTATAATCTTAGTTGTAATTATTTCTTTCACAACAAAGCGTTTGTAGCAGAAATAGGTATCACAACCTTTGTTAGTGTAGTATAACCTCTTTGCACAATTATTATCTTAGTTGTAATTATTTCTTTCACAACCAAAGCCTGTGTAGCAGAAACAGGTATCACAACAATGTTTTGTGTAATATAATTTTAATTATACAACTCCATTATTATGTAACAGAAGTATGTATCACAACTATTGTTTATGTAGTATAACTTTGTTGTCACAACCCCTAGTTTGGTTATAATTAATTGTTTCACAATCCTTGTTTGTTTAGTATAACTTTATTTTCACAACTCCTAGTTTGGTTATAATCAATTGTTTCACAACCAATACACTGTGTAGCATAAAAATGTATCACAATCCTTGTTTGTGTGGTATAACTCCAGTGTCACAACTCCTAGTTTGGTTGTAATCAATTGTTTGACAACCTATGCTCTGTGTAGTAATAACCTTTTTTCCAGTATAGGTATATCCAATTACAACCTCTTTAGTAATTGTGATTCATTTACATTTTATAATAAAAATATATATAAATTGCTTTTCAATTCACTCAAAAATATATATAAATTGGCATCATTTCATTAAAATGTAACAGCATTCAAACACTAAAAAGTAGCAGCATTCAAATACTTGAACCACCTTGAATGATTCATGAACCCATTGAACAACACAAACACATTGTTTCCACACAAAAAGAACAACATTGTTGTAAACTGATAAGAGCAACCAAATTGTTTTGTGAACACTCCCCAAACAGAATAACAAGTCAGATGGCAGGCAATATCAAATCCATGGCCCATGTGGTATAGGTTCCTACAGCCTCTATTACATGCTTCAACTCACCGGTTTGCTTGTAGAGAATGGCATCATCAACATGAGACGTAATCACAGTTACTTTGTATGCTGCAAAACCTATTGGCATTCCATGGCACTCCATCTTTGGATCTGTTTTCAGCAATAATCGCATCAGCAACAACCTCGTTCTCATTGTACCAACTGAGTAACCTGCAAGCTTTACCATTCCCTAGCACTTCCTCCACCCTTGGTCTGTTGATTGGACTGTCGTTTTCATGGTAGGGAACAGTCCTACTAGTGCTAGCAATAACATTGCTAGCATTTCCAGACTACAGGATAAATACAACATCAACATAAGAAATTGGCATAATGCAAAAAAAAAAAATTGAACTGGCAATGTGCAAGTGTATAAACATATAAACACACTCACCTTTGGACTGACGTTGTGCAAGTGTGAGCCACCACGGCAGACACAACTCGACGTCTTTTCTTATACCAACACCATATCGGCAGTATGAGAGACAAGTTTCAATTCATCAACTAAAAAAATAAAATAAATGAATGAATGAGTACGTTCCCACATCTAACAGTGCAAGTCTCTCGTTCACTTCCTTCATACTGTCCCGACACTCTTTGATGATCTTCTTAAAATGGGTCTTGACAGCCATCTTTATCTTTTTCGCTCCATACCCTATTCCTCTCAATTTCCCTGGTTTCTCGTCACCAAGAGCTATGACTATAAGATCATCTGTCACAGATGATCCAACATCAGCACCATGCTCTTCTACTGCTCTTTCAATCTTTTCCTGTATTAGTGTATATGTAACATTACTAGTCACATTTTTGCATCATCCAAACACATATAAACCAAAGAAAGAAACAAATAAAGAAGATAAATATGAGTTGAGTTCTCACCAAAGCCTCCACTACACTAGGATTAGGTTCATTTCCTTCCTTCTGTTTGTGACCCACTTTCCAAAGTTCGACTCTATCAATCTCTTCTTCTGTGTTCAGTTCCTTTTGCTGTAAACAATATGTTAATCCAGCTAATTAACATATGAACATAAAAATACAGTGAACCTATAATGAACATAGGAATAAAAATACAGAACATACCATTTCTTCCTCGAGTCTCGCATAACCTTTTCTACTGATAGTGTGTGGAGTGGTGTGTTTCTGTCTAACTTGTTGCATCCGCAATCTTTTTGTCTGATAAAGTACGAAACGTCGTTAACTAACAAGATATCACCAAGAACATTGAACGTGCAAGGTCTTAACGCCAAAAAAATTAATTTATCGTGATATGAACACTTACTCTGAATTCCTCCGAGCAAACATGTCTTACGAACTCTTGTCACTCATTGACAGTGTCATTCTCTGTTTTTAGTGCTGCCAGCCTCTTCTCTCTTTCTTCTTCCTCTAGCTCATCTAAGGAGAGTATCTTACCGGCTTTCTTGACCTAGCTTCTTTAAGATAACATCCCATCTTCCCAAGATAGTAGTCTTTGTAAAACTCATCGTTAATAAACCTTTGCTACAAATACAAGCAAAAGAGTTAAAAGAGTTATAGAGAGAATGTATAAATATTCTCGATACATTATAAAAGTAAAAGAGTTTAAAATTTATAGAGTTAAGAAATTACCATGACAATGGCCCATATGTTATCTTTGGCCTCTTTAGGGACAAGTCTCCAATCCTTGTGTTTTAATGAGATGTTTCGCCTAACTAAAACTCCCAACATACTTGCAAGCTGCACCGAAGGATCACCAATGGGATTATCCTTATTGTTAAAGATAACAACTTCCTTGCCTTTCTTATCAGCTGTTATCCCTAGTGCGCTCATCCTTGTTGGATCACGTGCAACGTACATTCTTTTTGGTTTTTCCTGCAAAACCTAAATGTTTTTGCAGTTATTAAGTAAAAGAGTTAAGGATGGAAAAACTAACATAAAGATACAAGTGAAAATCTTGGACAGACAGTCATACCTCAGCTTTTGTTTCATTTTCATTTCCCACGTCATGCTCCTCGCCATCGTTCTCATTTTCCACCTCTTCATTCTCCTTCTCTTCTTGTTCATCATCTTCATCTTCTTCGTCGTCTTGAAGATCTGCTAAAGTATCATTCACATTCCTGAGTTGCACATTCGGACATGGCCCTGAGTACAATTTCCGCTTTGCAGTTTTCTGCTTGTTAACAACTTCACTAGAGGGTGTAGCTTCAGATGCTCCTGATGTGGACTGTAATGGTTGAGATTGTACTGGTTCAACTGAACTTTTCTTTTTCCTAAATGATGATCGTGTTGGAGTTGTCTTTTCAGCGGCTGGTTCAACTGCACTTTTAGTTTTCTGAGGCGATGATCGTGTTGGAGAAGTCTTTTCAGCATTATGTGGTTCTTCTGAACTGTTCTGAGTAGTCTTTTCAGCATTGTGTTGTTCCTCTGAAGTGTTAGGCTAACCCTTATGGCAAACTTATTTAAGCAAAAACTTGAATCTCCTTCTAACTCTTATGTTTGTTTTTACTAGAATCAAGCATTTTGCACCATTTTGTGTTTTGGCACAGAGAGTGGAGTCGTTGGATCATTAGTACAGATACGCTAATCTGATGGCTTAGATTTTCTGCTTCCAATGATTGGGCACAAAAGTGGGAACAAATTGGTTCGGATTCTCTGCGCCCAGTTGGACACGAAAATTAATTTGTTGGTTGAGCGCACCAGCCATATAAATTCACCCACCATCCTTTGCCTGTTATATGGAGCCAAAAAATGGAGTAAAAAGTAAGTAAATAGAGGAAATTTTATGTTTTTCACTCAAAGTTAGAATTGCCGGCCTTCACTTCATGTGATTCCCGATTAGGAAGTTAAACCTTTTCTGCAGATAGGTACAGAGAATATCGTCACGACTGTATCGGCTGTTTAAAATAAAAATAAGCCACTTGGTTCTCTGCAAGCTCAGCCTTATGTCATCAGCTAGCCTTATCTTGTCAGGGGTATATAATGGGATTTAAATTGTTGTATTTCTATACTCCATTAAGCTACTTCCACCTAGTCATTATTAGTTTTTATTACGTGCCCACCCACATGGATATGTGAATGAAACGCGGATTCACTACTGCCTATTCAGTTTTTTTTTGTTCGGCATCTTATCTGATATATACACTTCGTTACATTTGTCAGCATACGTTAGATTTGTGCCCAAAAAAACAATTTACACTCAATATTAAAATTTGAGTGCAAAATAACTTGTAATTGGTAGTCACGGTAAACTAACAATTTACCCTAAAGAATCTCGATTGTTATTTCGTGCGCAATCCTTTGTGGGGTAGTAGCTGCATCAAGGAAGAAACAAGCTCTCAGGGATGTTCATCCGCTTCAGACAGGGTTTTCATCGGAATTTCCCCAGCTGGTTAGACTCCTACATTCTCTCTCGCATACGCTCGAGCCTCTAAAGATATATACACGAATAAAACTGTTGCTTGACCTTAGTTTAGTGGCTAATAGACTGCTGATGCTGTTGGACCTCATTGGTGGATTAATTACCAATGATTTTTCGGGGAACAGAGTTTTATTTGGGGATCATTTAGTTATTAGGCCAACAATTATTTAGGGATTAGGGATGTTCTAGTAGGAGCAATGTCCGAATTTTCCTTTTACTTAATTAATTTTTATATTTTTTTGTTTATTTTAATTTTAAATTTAAATTTTATTTCTTAATATTTTTTCATTTTAATTTTTTTATTAGGTATGATTTGACTAGATCTTTTTTTCTTTTATTTTTTTCTAGACGAACCTCAATTCGTTCTTCAAATGCGATATATAACACCAATTGTTGTGTTCGGTTAATTTGAATTTTTTTTCTCTTAACCGCGAACTTCAGAATGTAAGAGAAAAATGTTGAGTTCAGCTCAAGTCGATGTTTTTCCCCTCCTAACCAAAGTGTTGTGAAAGTTATGGAGGAGACTGGGGTTATGGACTCCACTATTTACCAATATCAAAGTGATTTAAATTCTCTAATCATAATCATGCGTTCAAATTGATTCTAAATATTGCAAAAGTTGATTTTTTAGAAGGGCTTTGTTATCTTATGCACCCATGCACAAAATAACACCCATCATTGCATTGGGAATGTGCAAAAATAATTTAAAATTAGGAGAGATGGTTTCCACTTGTATTGGAGAATGTAAAAAGAACACCCAATAAATACATGTTTGTTAAATCTTTGTTAATTTAATTCTCCAATGCAAGTGGAAAACCATCTTTCCTATTTTTTAAATTGTTTTTGCACATTCGCAATGCAATGATTGGGTGTTATCTTGTGCATGGGTTCACAAGATAGCAAAACTCTTTTTAGAAATAACAATTTTTGAACGAAAGTATGAAACATCAAAACCCTAGGCTAAGCATGCTCCATCAATTGAAATAACGATTGCTTAACAAAAACCATTTTATCAATTTATTTATCAAGGCAAATAATCATATAATAATTGCATAAATTAAATAAAATAGAAAATACCACTTTTCATTGGCGAAATAGCTTCCTCCGTCGCCCCAGAGGATGGGTTTAGCTCATCATCTTGGAAACACGCTCAAAATTCATTTTTATTGCTCAAAGAGTGTTTACAAAGGTGAATATATAAGAAAAGAGATATTTGTAACGGTATAATGCCGTTACTGGTACAGTTCTGTGACTGATACAAATAAACTAGCTCTCTTCTTTGTCGCAGAAAAACTGTTGCAAAGGGAAGAAAAGGTGACAATCAATAAACGATTGCCTTTGACTGTCAATTGTTCTTCACCTTCTTCTCTTCTCTGATGATGATCAGAAGTATCTCTGCAGCACTTCGTTTCTCTCCCAAACTCTTCGTCTGCCTTCTATGATCTCTAGACTCCTTTTTATATCCACATCAACCACAAAATATTGACAATAACTTCACAATCATCTCCATTAACTCGAAATATTTTTCTTTCATTTTTCTCTCAATGACGTATCTGCAGCAGTCAATTACATGCATACTATCCATTTTTAACTCCTTCACGCTTCTCCAGCGACCAGAATCTACCCAAACACGTGCAGCACACATCTAAACTAGCTGTAATCCCTTGACTATCTCCTCCGTACACGAACTCCCTGATTTCTTCTCTCCGACGATGTAGTCCAAATTTACCGGTTCTGATGGACATACTAGTCCTGTTCGAGTGTAACAGGCTTTAACCAACTGATTGTAGTGTTTTAATCTTCCTAGGAATCTTCCAAAGCTAGAACAGCAACATCGGGTTTTCAAAAGAAAAACACATAACTCCCTGACTTCTTCAATCTAAACCTCCACCCAATTATAACCCAAAGCATCGATTATACCACGCCTATTAATCTTAAACAGACCTTCCCATGCAATTTCAGCCACTAAGTCTCCTTGAATCTCCTCCAAAATAAGAACCCTAATTTTTGCTGCCATTTTCCCGCCAAAAACAGAATTTGAAATGAAGAAGAAGGTCATCCCTTATCCAACATCTGGGGGTGCGAATATCAGATGGGTGCCTCTTAGAAATTGGGGTGCCCCTTATCTAATTGGGGGTCCGCTTAGCAAATGTCCTCTCGGGTGCCTTTAACACTTTTTCGAGCCAATTTTCCGAATATGTTTATTTCCAAAAATACCTAAAAATATATAAAAACACAATATTAGTACAAAAATCAAGTTCTAACAATACAGACATCGAGGACAATTCAGACACAAAAATGTGTCTATCAGTTACGTCGTAATTTTTTCTCTTAACCGATCTTCTCTCTCAAAACCTATTTGTTGAGTTCGGTTACATTGCAATTTTCCTGTCAATGCACCAGTAAGATATACTATTATAGACAAACTAAGGGGGTGTTTTGGTATCTGAAATAGTTACTTTTAAACTTGATTTAATTGTTAGTTTGGGAACACAAATTTATAATGATTTTTAATAGAGAAAAAAAGTTAACTTAAAAGGGTGTTTAAGTACGGGAAAAAGAAATCAGTTCTAGAAATCAAAAATAAAAAAAAATATGTTGCTTAATAAAAAATTAACATTTTTTAGCTACTAGAATTCATTCTCAAATGCCTCAAATCTATTCTTTCACCTAGCTTCTAGTTATCAAAAAGTTATTTGTGAAAATATATCCAAACTCGGAAGCAAATTGTCTTTGTTAGAGCAATCCAATGTGGCTGGCAGAGTAACATATTTTTTCATTTTACACCCACAATGGGAATGGCAAACAAGTAAAATGGATGGACAAACCCTCGTATTTGAGTGTTTATTCATCGAGTCTCAAGTTGAAACGGTCAGCTCAACTTTAGACGACCACATCAACATAGGCCGGTCGGCCTAAATTGAGCCGAGACACAACTCACCTAGGGACAAGCATCTTCTCAGAATGAGACGCCGACCCGTTCTTCATTGATCCAGCAAGTACTGCTTTTATCCAAGGACTTTAATTCCATTCGCTATAAATAGAGCCATTTCCACTCAAAAACCACACCTTCTCCACCTTCTACACCCAAAACTTTTTATAATTTCACTTCGATCTTCATATTTCATTCTCAAAATCTTTCGGGAAAAAAATCCCAAAAAAAAAAAAAGTCTATCGAAATTCGTTGTCCTAAGTTTACTCAAGAAAAAGATTTGGCAATTTGCACAGATTATGTTTTTCAAACAAGAAAAAATATCCACAGTGTGCTCGTTTTCAATCAATTTGTCGTGTTGTTAACCAATTTCTTAGTACACTAATGTAGATTAACTGAAATAGGCTTTACGGTGAAACTGAGGCTGAAGTGATCCAAATAACTGCACCAATATGACAACAAACTAAAAGATGACCTTTTTTCTGTTTTTAGCTTGTTTCAACATCCTTGGAGAACTTCACAAGTTCAACGCCTTCTGCCTTCTAGATGCTCCACCAGCCGCTCCATGAATGGGGATGTTGATTACCTCACCTTTATAATTTAGTTGTAATTGAGTTTAATGTAATTTTAAATAATCTAATATACTTTGATTGAAAAATAATAATTTTTCAAATTGGTTATGCTAGTAATGGATGGTGCAAATACAAAGACATTTCCATTAATAAGTATGGGACAAAATTCTGACGGTGGAATCAGTTTATACACTTAATCGATCCCATTCCAACTTAAAACAAGATGGACATTTACATAAGTGTTTTCCAAATGTGTCTTCTCCTGTTATAGTGTGCAAATGGAAAAATTATTTGCAACCAGGGCTTGAGCGCGCATTCACTAAACATCTATTTGGTAAACTTTATTTCTGCTCAGTGGTCTTATTACTGCCACTTCTTTTACATGATATAAACTTAGACATTAATAAGAACTTAAATATTGATATCAATGAAAATCTAGTATAATCTTTGGCCTTCTGGTTTTCTTCATTTTACGTACCTTCCGCTCCACGCGCTCATGAACTGTTTGTCCTTTGTTTTTGAAACTTCGGTTGTTACCTTCCAAAACCGGAGCTTTTCTTAGCCTTTAACGGGACATTTTCTTGTATTAACTTCTAAAACTTCCACAACTCTTTCCTTTTTCACATTTCTATATATTTTTTTAATTTAAATTATCTTATTTACGACAGCCTCAAGTTTGGCTTCACAAAAAAAAAAAAAAAAAAAAAGCCTTATGAAACATTTCAAAGAGAAATATTTACGGTGGAAAAAGTTCGATAAAATATTAAATTTTGATGTGAGTTAATGTTTTTGAATGTCCAAAAACGGTACACTTTCCCAATTCCAGTCCACTCCAAGTGTTTTACTCCCTGTTTTTAGTTTCTCTCCCCCTCCCTCCAAGCTTGACAATCAATCTCCATCCACCACTGCTATTAGCTTCCAGTCTCATCAAAATTTCATCACCCAAAATGAAGAGTGATTTACCTGGTTCTAATATTCATTTCTGGTATCATATTTCTGAAATTTTTAGAGAAATTAATTTTTTAGGGCTTTTAGGTCAAGTAGAAGACCTAATTTCAGGACAAATTAGTCTTGTTTTTATCCCAAACAGGAAATTTATGAGGTCAATGACTGCTGGTACATTGAATTACTTGGCAAAGTAAGTGAAATACATACTTCATGTTTGTCCCTAAATTTTGATTCATGTTAATGATTATGATAGCTATATATTGTCAACTGAAATTACATGATCAAATTGAATCCGATATTTATAATTTGTAAATCTTCATGTTCTAGACTACATACTCTGCAGTTTCTAAGATGAGTCCTTGGGCACTTTTCAAGGAATAGGTATGTTGTAGCTTGTAGATAGATTGAACTAGTTTATAATTGCAACTCAATAGGTATTGGTCTAGCTCCTTGTTGATTACGGTATATGGCGTAAGTATGTGAACTTCGTCTATTACTTAGGATCTGGCATTTTGTAACTATATATCTCATAAACACTTGCACGGTGTGAGTATAGTTATGAATTAGCCTAGTTAATCGCAAAATCTTAATAAACAAAAATCTGTTCATAATTCCATCAGGCTTAGGACCTATCCAATGGGTGGCATAGCACAATTCAAGGGAAATGAATTCAACTCTGCACTGCACCCGTTGAGAACTTCTGTTTTTTGCATCACCTCTTTCCATAAAATGTATTCGAACATAGCTAATTTTAGTTATCTCCTCTCAGAATTGATTCCTCGTTTTTAGTCAGTCACACTATATGCTTACCTTTTGGGGTATTTGGTGCTAACATTTGCATTGTTGCGTAATAAGGATATAAAGGGCAACTTTGCTGTCACTGTCGCGATCAGCTGCTAGGGTCGGCATTTGGGAATGTCTAGATAGAACAATGTCTAGATTTTAATAATGCGTTCAAGGTATTTGGAAATTTGTTTCGCTGGGAAAAGTTGTTTATTATGTGGGTATTTCTTACATGTCTCACTTTGTTTGTTGATGTTTGGAAATTGAATTTTTTATAAGCCTAGTAACATAAATTAGAAGATAATTAGGTTGTATTGTTGTGACAGAACCGAAGAATAGCACTATATAAGGTGTGCAATGAAGTCTTATAAGTTGTCAGAGTTGTCAAAGACTCTGGTTGATTGCCTTAAGGCTCGCCCTCGTATTGATTTCTCTTCCATTTTTAGTACGGTAAGGTTTTATGGTGATTTCATTTTACCATAAGTTTACTTTGCGTGAGATTTTAAAGTAATCACCTGCTTGATTTGTGGTAATTCTATTGGAATAGGTCCAACGCATTGTTGATGATGTACGCAATAGAGGCGATGCAGCTGTTACAGAGTTGGTGCATGCTTCTTTGATTCTTCGTTATACTGTGTGTTTTCTCTCTCATTTCTGAAGGCTTTTCTTTTCCATGTTGGAGTTCAATGTATCTGATATCACGATTTGATCTGGCTGTTTTATTCACTTTGTAGTTATACCGCGAGGTTTGACAAAGTTTAAAATCATTGAACGAGTCGCTGATCTTCCTGATCCCCAGGTAGGCCAATTATCTATTTTAAGTCGTGTTTTGTGATCAATTAACTGTATTATCAGTGTTTTACTTCAGTTATATAATACTATTGCTAAGCCTTGCTTTTGGTTGCGGGCGCAGCTTGATCCAGCTGTTAAAGAAGCATTTGATGTTCCATATGGAAACATATATGCATTCCATTTTGCACGAAAGGCTCCCCCGGTGAAAGTTGAGAACATGAAAGTAAGTAAAATATCACTCCGTTTTTTTTTTTCTGGTTCACATTTTTCAGTAAGATATGAAATCAAGTGATTTTATTTCAAACTGAACAAGGATTCTGAATTAGAAGAATGCTGATGGATTTTGGTCTGAAGTTCACTGGCCGTGGTCCCTTTTTTATCTTTTATTCTTCTCTCTTTAGCAAAAATTGAAATAGTTGTCTTCGATTCAAAGAGCCCTGAAGACCATTGTTCATGTATACACAGGGATGATCCAAGGCCTAAGTTCTCCAGAGGATATTCTCCTCACATAACCACAGTCCATTCTAAAAAGTATAAAATCACAGTCCCATCATGAACTAGTGGAAAAATCAATAGTGAAATGGACATGTCTTTCACCTTTTTCTGAAATGTAGCACATATTGCTAACTTGACCCTTTATTTTGTCAGGGTGTTGGATGCAAGCGAGTATCAAGGTGCATTACTTCTATGAGTTTGTATGTTCCTGGGGGAACTGCGGTTTACCTTCAACAGCACTCATGCTTGCAGTGGTAATTTTCTAATTTATGTTAACTGTGAAATTCCATATTTAGTGACTTATATGCTGTATGGTGACTTTCAATTTTCGGTTACCAGATGGGGTGACATTTTCTTTTTCTGGACGACTGCACCAGTCTGCACAGATTGCAGGATGCAAAATTGTTGCTCTGGCTTCTCCCCCAGAAAAGATGGCAGCATCTGCAAGGTTATTACTTACCAATCTACTCTTGTGAATTTCTACGAGCAATAGCTACTCTCAGTCTCTTTTTCTTGCTAGTGTCTCATTGTTTTTTCTTCTTTGGTGGGTAATGGAGGGTACACTTTGAAAGATCTCTTTATAGAGCCGAGACCAATTCTCGATTGCTTTCTATTGTATCAAGTGGATTTTTGGTGCCCATCGGAGATTGAAGCTTTTATTGAACCATTACTTCTGTGAGTTTGTATGTTCCTGCGGTTTTACCTTCACCAGCACTCATGCTTGCAGTGGTAATTTTCTAATTTATGATAACCGTGAAATTTCATATTCAGTGACTTCTATGCTGTATGGTGACATTCAATTTTCAGTAACCAGATGGGTTGACATTTTGTTGGTCTGCACCAGCCTGCACAGATTGCAGGATGCAAAATTGTTTTTCTGGCTACTCCCCTGGAAAAGATGGCAGCATCTTTGAGGTTATTAATTACCTATCAATCCACTCTTGTCAATCATTTCACTAATAGCAAAAAAATATTGTAGGTTGAATTTTTTTTTGACCTGGAAGTCAGTATGTCACAGCTGTAAAAATAATTCTCCCAATATTCTTGGCATCCCCTCTATTTAAGCACTGAGATTCTAGTTCTGCTTTTTCTTCTTATGCCTAACTTTTTTTTCTTCATGCTTTAAATATTCAGAGTTGTCAAAGACTGAGGTTGATAGCCTCGCCCTCATATTGATTTCTCTTCCATTTTTAGTACGGTAAGGTTCTATTTTTTATTTCATTTTCCCATTTGTGTGGGAATTTAATTAATCACGTGCTTGATTTGTGGTGATTGTACTGGAATAGGTCTAACCCATTATTGATGATGGATGCAATCGAGGCGATGCCACTGTTACAGTGTCTCATTTCTGAAGGTTTTTCTTGTCTATGTTCAATGTATGTGTTATCACGATTTGATCTGCCTGTTTTGTTCACTTTGTAGTTATAGTATACCACGAGGTTCGACAAAGTTTCCCTGGATAAAATCATTGAATGAGTTGCTGATCTTCTTGATCCCCAGGTAGGCTAAATGTCTATTTTAGATTGTCGTTTGTGAGTAAGTAATTGTATAGTAAGTGTTTTTCTTCATTTATATAAGACTATTGCTAAACCTTTTTTTTGGTATGGGGGCAGCTTGATCCACCTGTTAAATAGGCGCTTGATGTTGCCTATGATAACATACACACATTTCATTTCCCCCAAAAGGCTCTCCTGGTGAAAGTTAAAAACACGAAAGTAAAGTATCACTCCGTTTTTTGTTTTTCTGGTTCATATTTTTCAGTATCATTGGGAATCAAGTAATTGTATTTCAAAATAAACGAGGATTTCGAATTGGAAGAATGCTGATGGGTTTTGGTCTGAATTTCACTGGCCCTCGTCCCTTTTTTTATCTCTTTGTTCTCCCTTTAGCATAATTTGGAATAGTGGCCTCCGATTCAAAGAGCCCTGAAGACCCTCGTTCATGTATACACAGGGATGATCCAAGTCCTAAGTTTTCCAGAGGATGTTCTCCTCATATAACCAGTCCATTCTAAATTGTATATAAAATCACAGTCCCATCATGAACTAGTGGAAAAATCAATACTGAAATGGACATGTCTTTCACCTTTTTCTGAAATGTAGCACATATCACTAACTTGACACTTTATTTTGTCAGGGTGTTGGATGCAAGCGAGTATCAAGGTGCATTACTTCTGTGCGTGTTCCTTCAACTGCACTCACGCTTGCAGTGGTAATTTTTCTGATTTTTGTTAACAGTGAAATTCCATATTCAGTGACTTATATGCTGTATGGTGACTTTCAATTTTCGGTTACCAGATGGGGTGACATTTTCTTGTTCTGGACGACTGCACCAGTCTGCACAGATTGCAGGATGCAAAATTGTTGCTCTGGCTTCTCCCCCAGAAAAGATGGCATCATCTGCAAGGTTATTACTCACCGATCTACTCTTGTCAATTTCTACGAGCTATAGTTACTCTCAGTCTCTTTTTCTTGCCAGTGTCTATAATTCTTCATTGTTTTTTCTTCTTTGGCAGGGTAGGGATTCTACACTCTGAAAGATCTATCTATAGAGCCTAGACCAATTCTTGATTGCTTCTATTGTATCAAGTGGATTTTTGGTGCCCATGGGAGAATCGGATTTATAATATTGATCAGATATGAATTCATTTGAGTAACTGGCTGGTGTTTGAAAAGCTAAACGTGGTTTTGTCTGTTGCCTGGGACCGAGAGAGCATCGGAGATTATGCAAGTGGGGCTAACTTAGACATCAAAGAGCGATCGGAAAAAAAAAAAAAAAAAAAAAAAAAAAAAAAGCCAATGGCAAATACCATGGGTCTCTCTCGGAGATTAGGAGCTAAACCCAACCAGTCAATGGACAGAGCTTCTCCCTCAGACCATCCAACCAACTCTTTGACATTGGCACCATCTACTCCCGCCGGAATTCCTTATAAACCAATCTACCTTAATTCACTTTAGCAATGTGGGATTAATTATTTTACTGTATTATTAACAGTTTGTGTAAATTTATAGCTTTATTTTGTTTTTCTACAAAATTTCTGAATTGCAATTCTAAAGATACTACTGGATGAAATTAATGAATTCCTATGGCTTTAAACAGATGAAGAAGCTGACCTTGAACTAGATGTAGGAAAAACGGAGGCGAAAATTATTAACAAGGAGGAGGCTCCGATGGAAGAGAGCCCATTTAAGGTGTTGCTGGAGCTCGAGGGTGTAGGAGATGATGAGGGCAGATTAGGCGTGGATCTTGTGACCATCTTGGATATCAGTGGCAGCATGAGCGGAACCAAATTAGTAAAAATGAAACTTGCATGCAGTTCTTGCTCCAGAAACTTAGCCGTACTGATCGTTTATCTGTCGTCACATTCAACTCTAATGCCAACAGGTTATGCCCACTACACCAAATAACTGAAAACTCTCAAACTGAGATTACAGGTAAGTCAACGATCTAGTAGCCAGGTCTTCCACGAATACGGAAGCTGGCCTTAAAATGGCCTTAAAAATTCTTAGTGGCCGCGCTCGCAACAAAAGGCGAGGTGTTGCAATCATGCTTATGTTTGATGGGATGGAAGATCGGTCGAGTCATGCTACCAGTGTTCCGGTCGGAAATGTACCTGTATACACATACGGTTTTGGTACTGATTGCGATCCAAAGGTAGTTTGAATTTTAAAGACCTGACCCTTTGTTATAAATTCTCTCAAGCAATTAGGTGCATCTTTTTTATGCGTGCTATGTTGAATTCGGTAGGTGCTCAGTGATATTGCCGCGAAAAGCAATGGAGGAATGTTTTCAGCTGTTCCCAATTTGGATAATTTGAGTGTTGCATTCTCTACGTCTTTAGCTGGGCTTCTCAACGTGGCCATTGAAGGCCTGACTCTTACAATAGCACCACAAAATGGTTCTTAATTCTCTGAGGTGAATGCCGGAAACTATCAGCAAACAAAGGGCTCCACTGTGGTCGATCCTGTAGCTGTCACATTCGGAACATTATCCGACAGGGACACTCGCAAAGTCCTTGTGAAATTTACTCTGCCTAAGGTTGATAAACGATTTGGTGTCAATATTTACAAAGTGATTTACAAGTACAGGTATATAATCTGTTTTATTTACTACCTATTGCAATTTATATCAAATATTAAGAAGAATAAAAAAAAGCGCATAATTTGAATATGTATACTGCCACAGGGTTGCTGGGAATGATGCATATAAGTCTGACGAGAGAACCATGAATATCACCCGTAAACCTACATCAACTGAGGCGGAGAGACAGGAGGTGCTAGATGAAGAGAGGCGTATCGGAGCTGCAGGGGCGGAGCCAGCCCATTGCATGGGTGTGCAATTGCACCCTGTGCCCAGCTGGCTCCAAAGCCTAATTTAGGCCCAACAAATTTTTTTTCTTCATATACAAGCCTATTTTTGCTTCTTTGCACCCCTAAATTTTTATTTTTTTTTCACCCCTAGCAAATTTTTGCACCCCATCTCATAATTCCTAGCTCCATGCGGAGCTGCAAGTTCGATAAAAGCAGCAGGCTGACGCCAAAAAGCTAGAGATGGCTAGGGAAAAGCTGATTGATGCTAAAGCATCACTGTCGGAGATTGATGCCATACTTACGGCTCAGCTAAACTAGCTTCTCTTATTCATGGTGTCCCAAGGAACGTATGACAAACAATGGAAAGCTTTTGCACTTGCTCTTGAGGCTTCTCATGAATCCCAACGTGCCACAGCTCTCCCTGGAGGTGTTGCGGGTATGTTCAACACTCCTCTTATGGATGAGTTCATTAAACAAGATGGATTTTTTAACCAGGATCCCATCAATTATCAAGTGCCCATTCCAGAGGAGGATAAGGCAACCATCGTTGCTTCCAAACCGGCCCCTCCTGTACAAGAGGATTGGAGGTATGCTAGGTTTAGGCAGGTAATTGATTTGACTCACAACATTGCCGGAAGGTTAAGAGAACACGATCCAAGAGCAGCGTTCACTGGTAAAAAGTAAAGCCTCGTTCTGGAAGGTGTCGCCATGGACCTCATAACTTATTTAGCTCTCTGCTCTCTCGATAAAATGTCTTGAGCTTTTGCTTTGGTTTTACTTCATTATTGTATTTTCATGTTTGCTTGTTTCTGTTCAATTATTATGTATTTTTATGTTTTATCATTTCAAGTTTCGACTGTTGCTTGTAAGAAGTTTGAAATAAATGTGAGAGGAGATTAAACGATGTTGTGTAAATTCATTCCTGTCTTCATATTTTGCTGTATGATTTTGGGATTCAGCTACGTAGTTGTAACTTGTAAGAAATCATAAAGTTAGAAAGAAATCAAAGCTGGTCGATAAACCAGTGTAATTACATAAAGTTGCACCTGGGAGGCTCATCAATGCCCATATCTCAAGTAGACATGAATGGCCAAGTCTACAATAGTACAAAATCCAACATTGGTGAGATTTAAGAACTGTGATGGTATAATCTTTATGATGGTGCATGAAATCTATAAGCGTTACTAAAGACAGTGTAACGTACAGGCCACTTTAGGATGGTTCTGAACTGCGACATACCAGTTAAACTAACCTACTATCATGCGACTATTAACCGTCACTGTAAGAGATATCCGCAACGGTTTTTAATAAAACCGCCACCATAACAATGTTACCGTGACTGGTTTTCCAACAAATTGTTACACACTCCAAACTGTTACAGAATGTTAAAAACGTTAACTTAAGAAATACCTGCAACGGTTTTTGGTGTAACCTTAAAATATTATGTCCCTAGGTAACGTTTTTTTCTGACCAAAATGTCATAATATGACCATTAATTAGGTGGCAACAGTTTCACAGTATACCAAAACAAATTTCATACAATTAGAAGTTCAATATGAAACCAAATTAAAATCATACCATAGTAAACTTGCAAATTCTTGTTGAAATTCAATTTACAATCTCATTTGAAAAAATAAATACACACAGCTAGGTATCCTAGTTAATTAACCAACCATTATCATCTGTTATTTTCAAGGAAGCCTGGTAGCTTGCGGGTTACAGAGATATATATCATATTCTCTGCTCAGCCTTATGTCATGTATGATCGGGTTTAATTATATACCGTCGTTTTATTCTAAACTAAACTAGACATGCTCTGTTTAGCGTTTACTTTCTATAGTTTTAAATTTCACGGTAGGTGTTAAACCTTCCACAGTGGTGTGAATTCATATCTTTTACGCTATAATTTCACGCTTATCAAATTTGACAATCAATATAGCATATGAACTGGATAAGACCATCTTTGTCAGCTACAAATTGTTTAATCTGTCTTGGTAAATTCAATGATCTCTGCTAATTCCGCCTTATGTCAGCCTTGTGTCGTCAGGTATGGCCTAGACACACCGTACGTCTTTATACTATAATACTTTGAAACTACCATACAAATTCCCAATGGACACACATGGATATGAATGAAATGCGGCATCTTATACGGATATGTTCTCCTTTGTGAGCATATTATTCCAGAGTAGTTGTTGGAAATCCCACAACTAATATCCCTTAATAATTTCTATAAATATAAATATATTAGACATGAAAATGGAGATTAAAGTGCTTGAAATGTAAAATGGACACAATGATCTTTTACATGGTTCGATCAATGTGATCTACATCCATGGTTCTTCACTATGAGTGTTGGAATTACTGAGTATTACATTTAGAATCTCCATTAATGGGTTTTTGGGTAGAGCTCTAAATCTAGTTTTGTGATGGAGGAAGAAGATGAGAATACAAAAGATAAAGTTGACCTCCTCTTCTTTCTCCTGCCTTTCTCTTTATATATATATATATGTTTACATAGTGGATCATAGCTAATATGTAGTACAGCTAATAAACCACTTTATTTCGGATATTGAAGTGCGACTCTAATGATATTGGAGCACGGCTCTATTGATAATGGAGCTCGGCTCTGTTGATTAATGACGCACACCAAAGAAACGTATAAATAACGCGCACGCTTGAAATGTATAAATGACGCGCAGCCTTGATATTGCCTCGCTCTCTTAATGTTGACTCGCACTCTTATTGGTCAAGCGATATTTTGCCCCTACATACAGGCCGACAATAATTATGCACTTATTAGGAGACCAACAGGAAGAGGCGGCTGCCGGTAAAAAACGGAAAAGAATCAAAGACGTGTTAATCAGTAAATAACAGAGTCAACACGTGTAGACGGTCATGCGGAAAACCCGGAATAGTGTCGGTAGATCTGGAGAATACTAAAAGACAGGGTTGACGCGATAGATTAAGACTTCTCTTATCGCCCTTTCTCCCGAAAGACCAATGCGAGAAGAGGCAAAATGTGGATACAAAATACAGCTCAACCAATAAGAACGTGAGAAGGTCATTACCAAAGGAGAAAATAACAAGTCCACTACGTCACTACTGACGAAAGCAACAACGTCTCCAGAATCACACTTAACATGTGAAGTCTAACGTGATGATAATACATGCGCGATAATACCACTCTTTCAGATCCGAATTAAGAGGCTTTATTAGCTGTCATCCACTATGTAACCTCCTATAAAAGGGACAATAAGCAATTGTAAAAGAGGGAGACCGTTTCTGAGAGTTTAGGAGGAATTTTAGAGAGAGAAAATTATTTGTTCTCCAATTTAGAGTTTTCTCTTCTTACATTTATTCATATTCATGTTCTTAATAAAATTAACTTAGAGATTCTTTTATCAGGGCGTAGCTTATAGGGTTTCCTACAACTACAAAATCGTGTACTTGTTATTTGGTCTCAGTTTCGCAATCTTGCGTATACACTAATTTAACTAGTTGTTCGCATTTGTTAGCGCACATTGTCATAAGTTGGATACCAGCTGTTAGACCATCCACAGTGGTGTGAATTCATATCTTTTACGCTATAATTTCACGCCTATCAAATTTGACAATCAATATAGCATATGAACTGGATACGACCATCTTTGTCAGCAACAGATTGTTTTTGGTAAATTCAATATGATCTCCGCTAATTACGCATTATGTCAGCCTTATGTCGTCAGGTATGGCCAACGGTTTTGATAGTTCTCGAGATGGTAAATTGTCCTAGTGCTTATGATATAACTAATGACGAAAGTAAACATAATTAATTTTTTTAAATCATATCCATTAAAGTTAAATATATCTTTTATCTTGAATATTGTTTAAATAAATATAAATAATAATAATAATTTTTTATTTATATTTTTATCATTTAATATTTTATTCCAACTTTTATTTTTGAGTTTTATCTTGAAGTAACTAAATTTGTTATTATTATCTAATTCACACCGGACGTCTTTATACTATGAACTAGACCCACTTGTCGTCTAGCGTTTACTTTGAAACTTCCATACAAATTCCCAATGATGTTTGGACACGCATGGATATGAATGAAATTAATGCGGTATCTTAGTGGATATGTTCTCATTTGTGAGCATATTATATTGCAGGCCGGCAATAATTATGCATTTAGTAGTTAAATTTAAATTTTAATAGTATAATATCTAGCGATAATGAGCCGATCAAAAAAAAAAATTTTTTTAGCGATAATGAGCTCGCAACCAAACGACATGGTCACGATGGGACAACTAGCATAAAAAAAAGAGTAATTCAACGACTTCGCCCTCTATTAGTCGTCTCCCTATCTATCTATAAACTCAAAGTTGCAAAACTGAGAAAAAACACATCAAAATTTTCTTAATTTATCAGAAAAAAACAGTAAGGGTTGAGTTTCATTTCATTCACGAAAATGAGAAACGAGGTACATGACGATGATGAGCCAATTCTGAGATTGAACGGAGAAGGTATTATTGACACTACCTGTTTATGTTTATAGCTTAATTTGTTCTGTTTGTCCTTTTAATTTCTTGATGATGAATTGCATTTCGGAATTAGAACACACTAGTAGTAATTAATTAATGATTAATTTATTTATCTCAGAGGAGGAAGATGCAGATATTGATCTAGATGGTGGAAAAACGGAGGCGAGAATTTTTAACAAGCAGTTCGCACCATTGGAAGAGTGCCCATTTAAGGCGTTGCTGGAGCTTAAGGGTATTGGAGCCAACGAAGGAAGATTAGGCGTCGATCTTGTGACCATCTTAGATATCAGTGGTAGCATGATTCAACTAACCGAGGAACAGAAAAAGAAGAATGAGGCACCTAAATTAGTAAAAATGCAACTTGCAATGCAGTTTTTGGTCAAGAAACTTAGCCGAGTCGATCGTTTGTCGGTCGTCACTTTCAATAGAAAGGCCGAGAAACTATGCCCACTACGCCAGATAACTGAAGATTCTCAAAAGGAAATTATAGATCAAGTCAATGTTTTAAAAGCTAAATCCACCACAAACACTGAAGCTGGCCTTAAACTGGCCTTAAAAATACTGAAAGACCGCACTCGCACCAAAAACCGTAGTGTGGCTATCATGCTTATGACGGATGGGATAGAAGATGCGGAAAGTGAAGCTATCAGTGTCCCACTCGGCAATGTGCCCGTATACACATTCGCTTTTGGTGCTGATCAATGTGATCCCGAGGTAGTTTAAAGTTTGACATTCAATGTTTACTCTCTTCCTATAGCTTCACTTAACTAGGTGTATTTTTCTCATGTGGGCTCCGTGCTGTAGGTGCTTAGTGCAATTGCCAAGAAAAGCAATGGAGGGACATTCTCACCTGTTCCAGACTTGAATGATTTGAGTGTTGCATTCTCCACTGCTTTGGCTGGGCTTCTCAACGTGTCTATTGAGGATCTGACTTTGACGGTGGCACCACTGAATAGGTCCCAACTCAACGAAGTCAATGCTGGAAATTACCCAAAAACAAAGCAGGCCACGGTGATGGAGCCTGTAACCGTTACATTTAGGTCATTATACGACAGAGAAACCCGTAAGGTCCTTGCGTTACTAACTCTCCCCAAGGTTGATGCAAGAAAGGGCATCCTAACTTACCGACTGGTATACAAGTACAGGTAAATCCAATTTCAATTTACTCTAAATAACTGTTCTTACCAAATCTCATAGAAAGAAAGTCTAATGGATATATATGCCTACACAGGGTTAATGGGAAAAATGAATATGATTCTGATACGCGAGATATAAATGTGACCCGTACTGATAAACAAATAGATGAAGAGAGACCGGAGGTGTTAGCTGAAGAAAAGCGTATCAAAACTGCAAGTTCGATAACAGCAGCCAGATTATTGGCTGACAAAAAGAAGCTAGAAGAGGCTAGGGCAGAGCTGATTGCTGCTGGTAAATCACTTACAGAGATTGATGCCATACTTAAGTCTCAGGTGGACCACCTCATTCTACTCATGGTGTCCCAAGAAACCTATGACGAACAAGGGAGTGCTTATGCACTTGCCCTTGAGGCTTCTCATGAATCCCAACGTGCCACAGCTCTCCCTGCTGGTGTTAAGAGTGGGTTCGAAATTCCTCTTGTGGGCGAATTCAACAAACAAGCTAAAGCTCATAGTTTGGATCCCGACAATTATGTAGTGCCCACAGTGAAGGAAGATAAGAAAGCCGTCGCTCCTCCAACCGTAGAGGTGGATGAACCTATCCTTGATTTAGCCCACCGCCTTGCAGAAACACTAAAAATTCTAGACTCGCAGGCACCAACCAAACAGGTGGATCTTGAAAAAGTTCAGGAAATCTCTGATTTGTCCCAAAGGCTTGCTGAAAAACTAGAAGAACTAAACTCACAGGCTCCATCATCATCCAGCTAAAAACAATGAATTCCTGGTCTTATACATGGATCGACTTCATTTTTACGACTCTCTTTTATTATGATATCTTCGTATTGTCGAGTGTTATTTATGCATTTATGTTCTTATCATTTCCGTTTGAATTGCTTTTATGTTACATCTTTTGAAAAGTTGCTTTTAAGTTTGAAATAAAATGTGGAGATGTTGGGTCGCTTGGGATTTCGTTTCTTTTTTGCATTACATGGTGAATTTATTTATTTCCTTGACGTGGTATTATGGGCATTGAAATTTGAGAAACTATGTTTGAAGTGGACTATGATGTGATGGTAAAAAGTAAAACTAAAAAGAGTCCGTTCTCATCTTAGCCGGGGCATGTATTGTATGCCTGCCCGGAGGTTAAAATTCAGGCTGCCCTTCGGGTAGCTATCACTAAAAGTTACTCACTAAGGAACTACTGTTTCCCTTGAAAGGGAGACCCAATTTCAGAACAATCAAGGTTTCCACAGAGAGGATTTAACTTTTTTAGGGAAAAATGACTGCTTATTACCTAGCAAAGTACTGTAAGTGAACTGCAAAGTTTTTCTCCCAATTCTTACACTTTTACTACTATTGGATGCATTGAATATTTTAGATTTCAAATGTTGTCATTCAATCAAGTTGAATTATAATAGTTCCATTTACATAAATGTTTTTAGGCACCTTTAAACAATTAGTTTTTTCTCTATTCATTTACTCCGTCACGACAAAAAGTTTTTTCTCTTCCTTTTTTTTTCCGGGTTATTTAACATTTGGTATCCAGCAAATGTCCAACACCTAACTATAGTACCCAACATTTGAAATATTAAGGGTTGGTACCTTGACCAGTGAAAGACTGTCAAGTCAAACCATTGACTGTCAACATGGAAATTTTTATATTATGGTCCGGGGATCAAGAATCACCCAATACTATCTAGTTGGCCCATGCTTGTGCAGAAAACTATGAAGCAAAAATCGTTTTCTAATCGGTTGGTGATTCCTATGCACAACTCAAGATCAAGTTGTATCACTAGTGGCGGTTCCAAGTTCTCTCCTCGATTTGTCATTTTCTATGTAAACTCTGAGGCGAGTTTCGTCTCAATAGGGGAGCCTGATACGGGACATATCTTCCGTTGGTCACGCATATTGCAAGATTTACCGATATCTTGGATAACTCCTAATTTAGTACGTTATTTATTAGGATTATTATTTGTTTCATTAGATTTATCTTCTTTTATGAGAATAATATATTCTCTTTGACTAGTTAGGAATGTTCTAGATTTTTAGGTTTTATTTTGGAGGCTATAAATAGCCATTTCCATTATCATTGTAATTTAGCTTGGATTAGCTTGTTTATTGAAAATACCATTTGGTTAAAAAGCTGTTTGATTCTCTTTGAGAGATTGATCATCATTGATCGTTTATCAATTACTTTGCTCCTGGATTGGAGTTGTTTATCTCTTTTGGGTCCTACTTACCGGAGTGGATTCTCCGCGTGTAGATTGTTTTCAAATCATTTCCGCTATGCTATATCAGGTCTTCTTATTCATTTCATCTAATTTTCTTTACCCTTTCGTCTCTTCTATACCTATCGAGATCTCCGCATCTCTTCTTCTAAACCCTATTATCAACTATCCTTCAACTAATTAATTAATTCCGTCCACTCCATCACCATTAATCTAGCCCACTACTCCACCAAGCCTAGCTACCAAACTCCCTGTACTGTTTCCAAAAACTGAACAATTAATCCCATATTTTCCTATACCAAGCTACCGAGCATCTTTATGATGTTTAATTTTGACGACGCGTTTCATCAATTTGAGGAATCTCAAGCCGCGTCTCAATCCGCGACTCGATGTTATCTAAAATTAGTTGAATCTATGTTATCCAGTTGGACCGCATTTACAAAGAATAACAATGATGCTCTTCAATCTCGTGATGATGAAGTAGATCCAAATTGTCATGTCGCTCATAATCAACAAATTATGTACCCGGATAGTGTTGAAGAAGTTTCGCCAATATCAACACATGAGACATTATTATCTTCTTGTGAGTTGTTTAATGTCTATGTTCTTGAAGATTGATCGTTAGGTAAGAATATATTTGTTGGTCAAAAATACTGCGAGCAAATATTACTATTCCAATTACTATCTACGTCGGCATCAGTTTTTGTGTTCAACGATCTATTTTATGGTGCTCTATTGTACGGTCATCCACATAATCAAAGTATATTATTTGTTGGACTGGTCGTTTACAATATCTTGTGAACTCGAAGGAGACTTCCTTTCAAGATGGCGAGCCTGATGTAGCGCATGTTTTTCGGTATTTTGTCGATTCAGGACGAATTTTTTTCGAGATGGCGGGCCTGACGTAGGACATCCATTAGATTTAGGATTAATATTTTAATTATTATTTATTATTATTTTAGGTAATTCTTATTTTAAGAATTTATTTAAGTTAAAGAAATACATTGTCTTCAAGCTGAGTTAATTAGGATTTCCTTAACTAGAGTTCTATTGTTTCTCTATTAATCAAGACTAGGTGTTACAGCCGTGCGTTACACGGGCATAGATGTTTTGCACAGAAATGTACTTTTTTGGATTCAAAATTTTAGAAAATAGACAATAAAAAACTAAAAATGACAATCGGAGAAGTAATAAAATCAGGGAATAATAAAATTAATTAACTCAAATTGGAAAAATCACTGGAAAAGTATTAGTAGCTCTTTTTTAGGAATTGAGGAAATATAATAAATATTGAGAAATAATTTATTGGACTATTTGATATGTCCATGTCAAGTAAATATGAGCTACATGATTACTCGGAATCATATAAAAGCAAAATCCCTAACCCACATAAGTTGTACTTCCTTCCTGTCAACACCGTCAGTACGTACTTCACCAGCTTAAGGAGCATAAAATCTCACTGCAAACGTTCAACTTTCCTTCTGGCCAACCAAAGCTGCAGTAGTTCCACTTCGAATGCTTAGTGAGAAACTTGTAAAACCTGAACATCAACTATTGTCGGATAACAGAAGTAGATTTCATTCAAATTGATATCACCCTTGATGTTTTCTAATATCCTTTCTTGTCCGAGATATCAAGCTTAGGCTTTGGCTTTGTTAGTTACAACATTTTGTAGGATATAAACACACTTGAGCATTAAAATACTTAGCATATAGTGTACTGGTTATTAATAAAAAAGTAATTAGTCGGTGCAAAATAAAAACTAAATAAGATCGAAGGACACAAAAAATGTTTAGGTAGTATTCCACGATACATAGTGTTGCATATATGTGCATGGCATGCTTTCTCATGTACACATATGTTGCACTATATAATAATAGTATGGGGTTATACTTTAGTTTTCATTTCAAATAATATTACTCCCTTTGCCGGAGTTGAACCCACAACTACATGAGTGAAAACCACGTGCTCTGCTATTTGAGCTAACACAACAACTACACTTAAACTTATTTGCCTAAAATATTTAATAGCATGAGGGGATGGCAAAAAGGAAGTGTACCTGACACCTTGCTTCATATAACACAAATAGCAGATCAAATTTGCATACCAACCTGCAACAATTTCATTAGTAACCTTGGTAAAAATTAAGTCCTCCATTGCTTGACGTTGTCCCTTGCAGAAAATGGTAACCATGTGTAACTCACCTTTTCTTCTCATTTCTCTTCTGTAAACATCTCTGGTACCCTAAAAAATTTCACACATTTCACCTGGTCCTAAATGAGATAAACACTAAATATTATTGATAGCTACAAAAACTTGAAGATGGTAATTGGTATCTAACTTTCAGCACAACAATGAACACATTTCTTAACAACAGCACCAATAATATGAACTCACAAGTGCTTTCTGTTTAGGTGATGAGCGACAACAAATAACAGATGCACAGCCAACTATAAGGAATAGAAACTTGTGCTTCAAATTGTCTTCAAGGGCATACCCAAGCGACTTCCAATCAATGATAATGCATCCAATTGGAGAAGTTAACAGTCTCCATCTTATCCCCAGTCAAACCCATATATTTATTCCAGCCTGTGCATGCTTGTCTCTGCTGAAACAGCCAAGACTTACATTGAGTGGGCAACAAAAATGACTCTATCACTGAACGTCGGTGTTCCATGAAGAAATCGTATACCTCGTATAAGTTGGAGATATGTACAAAGTTTCAGCTCTTCCATGATGACACAATCAGATCTTTTAGAGATTTTTAACAAACAAAATTATGAACAAACTCAAATTAAGCGAAATCCACATAAACCCATAACCTAAAACGTAGATTCCAAGCTAAATTAGGAAGAGAACTTTGTTCAGCTTTTAACCACGGCAGAGGAAATTTACCTGAAATCATATTATTATTAAGGGGAATAATTCGCGGCATTGCTCGACGACCCGGTCCGTATGCTAGTGAAGATGTTGAATTAGCAGACACTACTACACTCAAACAATCTGCTGCTTGCTACGTACCAAGCTTGCCACTTTATTGGAATACCGTAACACAACGTGATCGCCACGAATATCCAAGTTAACACTAAACGTATTATTCGGGGCAGTTCGAGTTATTCCCATCTTGAGTAGTGGGATAGAAAATGTCTAGTAGTTTGTAAGATAACTAGATAACAAATGATTCTACCGCTATGCTCGAATCCTGAAATTTAATAGTTTGAGCAACGACTTTGATAATCTGTCAAGTCCATATATAGTGGCGCCCACAAGCCATAAGTCTTTGTATTATTACTAGACTAGACGAGACTTAATTGTCCGGCGTTTACCTTGCAGTCTTGCCTAGAATTTACTACGTACTTTTGGCAGTTGGTTTTTTTTAATTTAATCCGGCGTACGTATTGGTCGTACGTCACACTAGACTATTGTAATGTCTAATAGTCACAGGCTTGCTGAAAAACTAAAAGAACTAGACTCACAGGCTCCATCATCGTCCAGCTAAAAACATCAATGTCCTGGTTTCACATGGATCGACTTCATTTTTCACAACTCTCTTTTATTATGATATCTTTGTATTGTGGAGTGTTATTTAAAAATTTATGCATTTATGTTCTTATCATTTCCGTTTGAATTGTTTTTATGTTACATCTTTTGAAAAGTTCCTTATAAGTTTGAAATAAAATGTTGAGATTTTGGGTTGCTTGGGATTGTGTTTTTGCATTACATGGTGAATTTATTTATTTTCTTGACGCGGTATTATGGGCATTGAAATTTGAGAAACTATGGTGTGAAGTGGACTATGAAGTGATGGTAAAAAGTAAATACTAAAAGTCTCCGTTCTCAACTTAGCCGGGGCATGTATTATATGCCTGCCCGGGAGGTTAAAATTCAGGCTGCCCTTCAGCTATCACTATAAGTGATCTAAAAGGGACTGCTGTTTCTTTGAAAAGGGAGACCCGATTTCAGAACAATCAGGGTTTCCACAAAGGGGATTTAATTTTTTTAGGGAAAAATGACTTCTTATTACCTAGCAAAGTAAGTGAACTGCAAACTTTTTCTCCCTAATTTTCTACATTTTTATTCATTGAATGTTTTAGATTTTTAATGTTGTCGTTCAATCAATTTGAATTATAATAGTTCAATATACAGAAATTTATTGATTACATGTTTTAGATCCTTGGTTTCGTGTATCTATCCATACTGAAATATCCTTAGGCACCTTTAGACGATTAGTTATGTTATCACAGATATAATGGACTAGTCTACAATTGATTATCATGCAACGAGGAAGCAATTAGTTCATTGGCAACACAAAGGAAATAAGTCTATGGTGTCTGTGGCATAGGTATCGGTGATGTTGAATTTTGAAACTATCCTAGCACCAGCTAGTAAATTATAAACTAGAATTTGTTTGCATTTCTCAGCAGATTCCATAGGTCTACAGTTATTTACATATAATTGATTAATCAGAAATTTTCCCTATGGCGTCCATAGACACTTTGCAAACAACATATTTAATATTCTTATATTCATAAACTACACGACAGCAATAGGATCCATGACGAGGCAATACGGAACAGCACATTGCCCCTTTTGCATATTGCTTCTTCTATTCATATGATAGCTGGTAATTAAAAGTTAAAACGCCATGGTTGGTCGGCCATTTTTATTCGTTGTTTTGACGAGTCTCATAGTACTACATAGTACCTACATACCCCCTCCCTCTGAAATCCATATGAGAATGAATAGCTAGATTGGTGAGTATGATGTAGACATCGTATTTGGATGTTATATTAGACTAGACTTGTGTTTCTGTAGGCTTTTACTCAGATCTGGCTCTACACTTAATGTTGATCTAGCACTAATTATATGGATGGCAAAGAAAAGAAGATGGGGCAATACAAAACAACACATTGCTGATAAAGTCTTTGACATTTAGATCGTTCGTTATGGCCTTTTAGTGCAAAACCGAACCCACTTATATTCTCAATAAATTTACACCGATATGTGGTAATTTTTGATATTTTCATTACAACGTCTAAAATTCTAATACAAGAATAATTACAACTTTCATTTTATGGATGATACCATCACCAAACCACTTTACCACACCATATCACAGAAACATCTGCTTTTTGTTAGTATTATCATAAGATTTTGTAACGATCAAGTATTTAATTTTCCTTTTTGAGATATTTTGTAAAGGGGTTGTATGCTTTTGGTCACATTATGGTCCGGGTCGTAAAAGTTACGGTTGAGTGATAGGGTCGTAGATTGACTTTGACCGTTTGACAAGTTTACTAAAATACCCTTATGAAACAGTTAAAATGACCTATTATCTAAACCCAGTTAAATACTTACCTGAACTAAACTTTACGACCACATTTTATGGTCCTGGTGGGTGGGTGCTAATTCGAGTTCAAGAAGACAGGGAATAATTGATTCTTAGTGGTTGAATGGCTTAGACATTATACACCATGCTATTGTTAAAAATAAAAATTAAAACACTCATCGAAAAAATTAAAGAGAGTTATAATATGTTCAAAAAGAAGTTACATATCTCTCACCTTCGCTGCAACCTTCTCAAGCGTATTGCGAAATGCTGGTGTATCATCTTTGAAAAATGATATCAAAACTGGTACAATTTCAAGTCCGTATAAATGGATCCAATTTCACTATTATCTTATATTTTTACAAGTAGAAAAGAAAAGACAATCGGGATCGAAGTTGCTCAAAAAGAATACTCAAACCAGCAGTTCCATTGAGAGGTTCCATTTCAAGCTGTTACTGCCGGTGACAATGGGGGCTGAATTATGAATGCTTTCGAGTTCCTGATGGCCATGGTAGATGGGTCGTTTATGAATTGAAGTTGCATGAGTTAGACAGCTAGAGAAAAGAACTTCTTAATGCACAACGACACCATCAGGTTGTGAACACCAGGTGTTCGGAAATATGTCTGAACCGGGAAAAAAAATGGAAGTAAGAGATTTTCCACCAGATGGAAGAAGATGGAAAAGATTTGCTTGCCGTAGTGCAAGTTGTGTAAGGCTCTGACAAGCCGGCGTAAAAACTATGTTATATTTTTATGAGATATTCTCTAGTGACCCGGTACTTGCTACTGGAAAAGACTTTGGATTTGGAAGAAGATGGAAAAGGACTAAAGGGTTAACTATTTTGACAATATTTTAACTGTCAACGCTAGTCATCTTACGGTCAAGGTACCTAGCAAAATTAAAAAGTCAGCTAGCAATTTCTTAACGGTCTTCGGCTAGTCTACGATCCAAATGTATTAACGGCATGTTCTTCCACCCAGACCCTAATATGACTAAAAACATACGATCCTTTTACAAAATATCTTTTTTTTTTTTTTTTGATTAGTCAAGTAGAAAAATCATTGCAAAGAGGCACTTAAGAAGAATACCTCAACCCAAAGATGATTTTACCGCCCGCATCAGCATGTTTCCACCGATCAAGTAAAAAAGCCAAGACTGACTGCTTGAGCCATGTGAATTTCAGTTAATTAATTTTTACACTTAAATGGATTTGAGACCCATATCCATCACGATCTATCCTTGATTATTAACTCAAGTGAAAGCTAGCATCAACAACTTAAATGGATTTGAGACCCATATCCATCATTAACCCATATCATGATGGATATGGATTTGAGACCCATATCCATCATGTCAAACAAATAATAAGAAAATGATCTCCGTCTCTCTCTCTTCCATTATATATTGAAAACTGTAAAGAATGAGATGAACACAAAATATTTCTTTGTATCATTAACAGAAGATTAGAAGAGTATTCATTTCTTTCACCAAAATGATGTACAACGATGATGAGCCAATTCTGAAACAGAATACGCCAGGTAATATCTGTTACACATCTCTCGGCTTATCAATTAATCATCTGATTGTTTCTATCTTCTTTTTACTTGTAAGCTTCTTACTTATCTGTTAGTAACGAAATTCAATTGTTAACATCGTACCTAATGCCGGTGTCACTTTAGTAAGAAACCTAATGCCGAGTTTCAATTGTTCGAAATTCGTTAGCATCAAATTCTTTACCGATAAAAAAAAAAAAAAAAACCTAATGAACTTATTATCCGTGGGTTATTAATTTTGCAGAGGAAGAAGCAGATATTGAACTAGGTGATGGACAGGCAGAGGCAAGAATCATTAACAAGAAGGAAGCGCCATTGGAGGAAAGCCCCTTTAAAGTGTTGCTGGAGGTCAACGGGGTAGGATCTGGTGAGGGAAGATTAGGCGTGGATCTTGTGATCATCTTGGATACCGGGGATACCATGGAGGGATCCCCGATAAAAAAGGCGAAACTTTCCATTCAGTTCTTGCTTCAGAAACTTAGCAATGCAGATCGTTTGTCTGTCGTCACTTTCAACAAGGAAGCTGACAAGTTGTGCCCACTGCGCCAGATAACTGACAGTTCTCGCATAGAGATTGCAAATCAGGTTAATGCTTTAGAAACGGAGTCTAGCACAAACATTTCGGCTGGCCTAAAAATGGCCTTAAAAATACTCAATGACCGCACTTACACCAAAAGGCGTCTCGTTGCCATCATGCTTATATCTAATGGAATAGAAGATGATGAGAGTAATGCTGTCAATATTCCTGTTGGTAAGGTGCCCGTACACACATTCGGTCTTGGTAGTGACTGCGATCAAGAGGTAATTTGAATTTTTTACGAATCCGTATGTTTGCTCTTAATGTGATGTCACATCGGCGTTTCATTCATCATGCCTGCTCTTCCGTGTAGGCGCTGAGTATCATAGCTAAGAAAAGCAACGGAGGAACGTTTGCATTGGTACCAGACTTGGTCTCTTTGAGTGCTGTGTTTTCTACATCTTTGGCTGTCCTTTTCGATGTGGTTGTGGAGGACCTAACTCTGACTATCACACCAGAGAATGGTTCCAAAATCACTGAGGTAAATAGAGTAAACTATCATCTACAGACGAAGGGCATGGAGACCGACCCTGTTACTGTTGCATTTGGGGCATTGTTCAAAAGGGAGACTTGCAGGGTCCTTCTGAAACTTGTTATACCAAAGGTTGACAAGAGGTGTAACTCCAAAATTTTCAAAATACAGTACAAGTTCAGGTATGTAAATCCAATTTCATTTACTCTTTCAATTAACGGTCCGTGAGTTATAACCCCAAAGGTGTTATTATCCATCCACAAAAAACTCATCAAAACAAAAGTAACACAAAAACCCCCTCAAAACAAAAGTAACACAAAAAATTCCAAAGAATTTGATGAAACCAATTTTGAAATTTGGGGTTTTGTATCAAGTTTTAAAAATTCGGGGTTTTTATATCAATTTTGTTTAAGATGGAGATTTAATTGATCCCAACATTTGAATGGGGTTTTTGTACCATAAGTTTGGTCACCTTGAATTTTTATGATTAGTTCTGTTAAATTAATATAAAATCTCAACGAAAACCAAAAAGTATGATTTTTACGTACGCATACGCAGGATCGGTGGGGAGGAAACATTTATGTCCGACGAGAGAATCATAAATGTGATCCGCAATGCTGTCTCAGGGGAGGATGAGATTGAGGAGGTGCTAGCTGAGGAGAGACGTATCAGAAGTACTTACAACATACAGGGGAGTGAGGCTTCTCATGAATCACAACGTTCCGTAGCTCTTCCATCTGGTATTCCAAGTGGCGATGATACTCCCCTTATGGCCGAATACGAGGAACAAGCTAAATCTTATACCTTGGATCACGAGAGTTATGTAGTGCCCACGCCAGAGGAGGATAAGAATATGGCGTCACCCATACCAGAGGCTCCCAAACATAAGGGTTGGGGATTTGGTAGGCTAAAGAAGGTAGCTGATTTGGGATACAACATTGCTGTTGAAAAATTAAAAGAACACGACCCACGGGCTGGGTTCAGTGGAAAAAAATAAAAGCTTTAATTTGTCGGGTCACCCCACGATCGGATCAGGTAGATTGCACCGGCACCTTATTGATCATCATGGACTTCAGTACTTTTTAGCTCTCGCTCTCTATAGTGTATTGGTAGTACATTCTAATCATGTACTTCTTAATTGTGTTGAATTGTTTTTATGCTTTATCTCATTCCCAAGTTGGTTTTAGTTTTAAATGCGACAAGAGATTGCGTTTTTTATCTTCGTATTTGTCTTGGTATTTTTTCTTTTCTTTTTAAAGATGTTTAGCCATCGGAAAACCCACATGGATATAAATGAATGACAATGTCACATCTCCCTAGCAGTGATTTTGCCAAATCCCATCGTAATGCCAAAATGAGAATTGGATATTTTTAATTTGGTGGAAAGGGGTAATTTTTTTAGTCACGAGGCTTATGATACCCTACTATTACTACATTTTTTGTGTTTTTCGAGACACAAAGAGGATGTGACAAGGTTTGGGAACCTTAACCCAATGGACGATTTTTCCTGTGGCATTTATACGTTGAATTGGATGCGGATGGGACAAAACCCATTGATTCCAATTCTGATGCTCACCAATAGTTTGAACACTCACCTAATTTGATATGGAAGTCTTGGAAATAGAAGGCTCATTCTTCGCACCTTGTCTTTTAAAGATATCCCACTACACACAAAACACTAATTTATAGGTTTTCCATGGTGTACGAATTAATGCGTTTAGTGGAACGTGAATAAGGATGATGAACTTGATGATGTCAGTAAGTCACAATAAAAATGTGAAGATTAATGCGGCAGAGAAGAATCTGTGCGGTAGTATAAATGTCCAAGCGACTTTGACGCATATCACATCCAAAATTATGGGTTTTATTAGCTTTCCTCCATTATGTAAACTCCTATAAAAGGAACCAACCACCATTGTAAATGGAGGGATCTTTTTGGGTGAGTTGAGATTAGATATTTAGGGGAGAGAAAGTAGTATGTTTCCCAAGTTAGGGTTTTTATCTCATCTTCTTTATATTTGCTCTAAGTTATAATAAAAGATTTTAAGTATTTCATCATGGTTTTTTAGATTACTTCATAGATTCTTATTAGGGTGTAGTTGTGGGATTTCCTGCAACTACACTCTGCCTAGCTAGAGTTTACTTTTTGTTGTTTTAAAATTTCACCTGTACGAGGTGTATATTCTTTTTATTACGTACGCACAAGGATATGAATGAAATGTGGATCCACATCCACTATTTATTTCTATATGTTCACATTTGTCAGCATCTATTAGTATACTTTGTCATAGGCCGGCAGTAATATGCATTTTAATCAACTCTTATAGGTCATGCTTATGCAAGTTGAACAGTGATAACAATAAATTTCCAGGTCAAACAATCATTCATGTGCACATCAATTACAGAAGGAATCATAAGGGGCTGTCACATTAATGGCAAAGATCGATGATCAAGTTAATAATATAAACTATACTTCGGCGTTTACTTAAAAGTTCGGTGCATGCTCCGATTCTTTAAAAAGTATTATATGAATTCAACTCAGACAATTCGCCTGTGTAGACAGGTATGATCGATGTAGATACACCGTCTAAATGGATATGATATATTAGAAGACTTCATGGTTGTCTGCCGTTTACTTTGAAGCTTTCAGATCTAGCTAACACGCTATTGATCATACAGGATTGGTTTTATTAGTGATTGAATAAATAAAATGTATATTGAGTAATATATATATATATATATATTTTTTTTTTATTCTTTTTTTTGGTCCCTGGAATAGTTGAAGTGAGCTTCCTTATGTCAGCCTAAAATAATTTATATGAACTCATTCTCTGCTCAGCCTTATGTCAGTCATGTCTTGTCAGATATCGTAATGTGGACACCGTCTATCATAAACTATATCTACCGTTTACTTTCAATTGTTTTAAGTTTAACGGTATAGTTGTTACGACGTTTCGGATTATTAGTACTCACAACACATGGATCCACTACTTGTCATTTGTCTTAGTTTCACGATCTATACATAATAATACATTACATAAGATCTAATACATGTTCGCACCTATTTGCACGTTATGATCATAAGTGGAGCAACAATTTACATTTGACTGCCACACCATATTTACAATGATGTGGATTTACAATTTTTACTATATACATGCATACGTAATGACAGCGTATATTATTACAAACCAATGTAGCATATATATATATATATATATATATATGAAGTTTGGGACTTGATTTGAGATCGAGTATTCTTCAAACTCAATGTGGGAATGTGCTTGGCCTCCTGACTCAAAACATTCCCCAGCTCTCCAAGCTGGTATTCCAAATGGGCACGACACTACTCCTATAGAGAAACACAAGAAGAAGGCAGAGATTGACAGCAAGGATCCCAAGTGTTATACAAGGCCCACAACGGAAGACGATGTGGAAGTCGACACCGTTTCTCATGAATCACAATATTCCACAACACTCCCAACTGGTAGTTTGAGTGTTTATGGCACTCCTCTCTTGGAGAATCAACAAAAGAAACATGCTGAGAATCAACGCCGGGATCCCGAAGTTGATACAATGCTCACACCTGTAGAGAAAGATAAGAAAGCCACCTCTTCGCATGAACTAGAATGTTTCACAGCACTTCCAGTTGAGTGTGACAGTCCCCTCATGGCGGAACACACGAAACAAACTGATAACTACACCAGCGAACCTGCCAAAGAGGCCATGAAGGATAATGTAGTGAAGGCGTCACCCATACTAGAGGTTGACAAACATGTGGGCTGGGGATTTGTTTGGCTAAGGAGGATATGTTATTCGGGATACAGCATTGCTAACAAAATAAAAGTACTCGACCCACGGCATGCATTCCCTCATTTCACAGTTCTCCCAGCTGGTGTTCCGAGTGCGCATGTTATTACTTCCGTCATTGCGGGGTACAAGAAACGAGTATCCATGTTATTTCTCCCAGCTGGTGTTCCGAGAGCTCATGTTATTGCTCCTGTCATCGCGGATCCACCTAAGGAGGCTATTGAGGATATCGTAATGGAGGCGTCACCAATGAGAAAGGCTCTTAAACAAGTGGGTCCAGGATTCGGTGGTTTAAAGTTGGTACTTTGTTTGGGATACAACATTGCTGACAAAATAAAAAAAACACGGCCTACTCACTGGAATGTTTCGTTACACACAAGATAATCTGGTAGATGATACTACTACTATGGAGGAACATAAGAAACAAGCTGAGAATTACAACGAGGATTTCGAGGGTCATCCAGTTCCCACAGAGAAAGGAGATATCAATGCCACCACTTCTCATGAACCACAGCATTCCACAGCTACCCCAGCTGTTATTCTAAGCGAGTATGGCACTCCCTTTTCGGCGAAATTCAAGAAACAATTAGCTGGGATTTTCTGCAGGAGTCCCGCCAAAAAGGCCACGGAGGATTTGATAATGGAGGTATCACCAATACGGGAGGATCCCAAACAGGATGGTCGGGGATTTGGTAGGCTGAAACAGGTAGTTCATTTGGACTACAACAACATCGCTGACAAAATAAAAGAACACGATCCACGAGCTGAACTGGTAGTTGACATCGGCACCTTATTCATCATGGACTTCAGTGCGTTTTTAGCTCACGCACTCACTATGATAACTTTGTACTGGTACTACATGCTGATCATTTACTTCATAATTAGGGTTTCATCTTCTTATTTCTTTTGAAATGTTTGATGATGTTTTATAGGCTGGTTTTATTTTTACATGGGAATAAATGTTACATGAGTTTGGTTGCTGTGTAATATCCATTTTTTTTTCCCTATCTTTATCTTATTTGTCCGTGTTACAGCTTTTTTTTTTTATGATATTTAGCCATCCAAAAAACCACATTGATATATTGAATGGGATGATCTTACTACAACAATATTATCAATAGACCGCATAGTTTAGATCACCTTTGAAATAAAAATGTTGTCTATCCATGGGTCGCGACCCTAATAACAGTGTATATATTTTGTGTGATCTTACTCGGTAACTAAATGCTACTAGACCGCTTAATTATTTTCTAAAATAAGTGTCTTTACATAGGATTTAGAATACAGTTTGAGCTATAGCTTTGATATGAGGTTCATTATGAATCTCAATTTTCGTTGCGAAATCTATAGATCACTCCTTAGACCACATGGTCTTAGAGACTTAATTCACCCAAGTTGAGAACACGTGAGTTGCATGGCATTAGGGGTGAATTTTGCAACGATATTTGCCTTCCTGTATTATTAGCAAACCAAATCGTAACTGATAAGCGTTTCTAATGAAGGCACGCTTTTAAGTGTTGCATATTGAAAAGTGTGTCTGACCGTTGTGGTAATTAAAAATACACGTGGTACACCAAAAATACAGCGGTGCACCAAAATGTAAGTGTTTTAAGTTTGGGACTGTCTTCTTAAAAATGTAAGTGTTTTAAGAGTGATGTGTAACCATTATTCTTGAAGTCCCTGTAAATCATTGTATTACAATGCCGAATTCTTCTATAGTTATGTATATACTGACTTCATTGTAGGTATTTCAGTCATGCATTGGTGTGGGTACGATAAGGAACTCTATCAAAGGTTACTAATAGCAACGCAATAAATTCTTAAAGAGATATGTCTAATAACGAAAGTGTGTGTTTCCACTACTTTATATAGTCAAAACTTTTGTGTTTATCAGAGATAGAAAAACTAAGGTTTGCTAATGGTTAAAAATGTGTTTTGTGAATTGTGATTCAGAAGATTCTAAAACCCATCTGTTTCCAGTCCTACACAGGTATAGTTAATGTTAGTGGCTCTCTGAAATTTCATCGTTAAATTTGTCACATCTCCTTTAAGAGTGAGTTAGCAAATCATCATAATCTTGTAAGAATATTATCGCAATAGTCCTAGAGATTAAAGTGCTTTTGTACGTATTAGTATTCTCCGTGTTAGAAGACAAATTCCAAGAAGCCTTCCTGGGTTGGTCCATTAGAGGAAGTTAAACCCACCTTTTCTGCTGCTGGTATAGAGATATCATCACGGCTGTTTAAAATAATTCAACTCTACTAGCTCTTTGCTCACCCTTATCGTGACACCGTATTTGTATTCTAAACTAAAACCTAGACCTCATGCTCTGTCTATCGTGTACTTCCTATTATTTCAAAAATTCACCGGTAGGTGTTAAGTCATTTCGTCTTAATATTATTTATTACGTATCAATGAAGATGTCGTCGATTCACATGTCACATTCACTATTTATTTCAGTATGTTTACATTTGTCAGCATATGTATAATCATAGGCCGGCAGTAATCTATATGCGTGTTAATCAACTGTTATAGGTATACAGATGGCAATGGTACGAGCCAACAGAAAAAGATATACTTTATTTCAAGTTAAGAGCACTGTAATAAGGGGTGAATGGATAATATTTTGCAAGTTGAGCCGTGGTTAAATTGCTAGGTTCAGTGATCATTCATAAGCAGATAAACTACAAAAGGAATCATAGGAGGCTGTCATAATGCAACCATTATTAAGCTATAATTAACTAATCATAAAATCTAGACTTTGGCGTTTACCTGGAAGTTCAGTGCATGAACGCTCCCCATCAGGATGCTTTAAAAAGTAGTTTTTGCAGTTAACTCAGAGTCTCAGACAATCCCTCTTTTCTAGTCAGGTATGATTAATGTCAACAATTAGATATGATTTATTAGACTAGGCTGTCGGGCGTTTACTTTGAAGCTTTCAGATCTAGCAATCGTTCATGTGAACATATGTCACAGATGATTAATCCAACAATCATTCATGTTACAGATGGAATCATAAGACGCTGTCACATTAATGGCAATGATCGATTATTAAGATAATAAGAAAATCTAGACTTCGGCGTTTACTTACAAGTTTGGTACATGTTCTGATGCTTTAAAATTTACTAGTATGTAAAATCAACTGATCAGACAATCCTCGTCTAGTCTTGGTATGATCGATGTAGACAAACAATCTATACATATAATAATGGATATGATATGTTAGACTCATGGTTGTCTGCCGTTTACTTCGAAGCTTTCAGATCTATACCAAATGATTAATTGGTTTCATTTTTTCACCTCACACTTATTTTTTAAGATTATGTGGAGTCAGAAACAAATTTTTGTTACTAATTTGTCACCACCTTCTTTTTACTTTTATATACACCATTTTTTGGACATTGGCAACCTACTGCAGCTGTTGCTGAACGGAGTAGCAGCAGAAATATGCTGTTGCTAAACACTCTTACCAAAATTTAGCAACGATAATACTCTGTTGCTAAATGGTAGCAACAAAGATTTCTAGTTGCTAATTAGCAACGATTATTGCTGATGCTAATCAGAGTGTTTACTCTTTGGAAATACATCTGTTTTCGATTAAAAGATGTTGATCACTTTCTTGAACACATGGTACATACTCTTCCAATAATTCCTTGCTTCCGACTTCTAAGTATGTGTCAGGAACTCACATGGCAAGAAAAAAATATGGATATAGCTGATGCATGGATCCGTATAATATGGATAAAAAATTAATTAGACTTGGGCGTTTACTTTGAAGCTTGAAATCTTAGATCCAGCATTACAATTAATGTTGATCAAAACACAATTAATTATTGGTTTTCAAATTCAATTATGCCTTATATTTTAGAGATTTTGGCCTTTTGCATTGTTATCTTCAGTACTTACATACCCACATGGGATACGTAATTCTACTTAGCGGTGCCGGTCGTTCCCGTATGTTACTGTAAGCATAATCATGGTTGGTAATGTGATGGGCAGCGTTAACTGTAATCATCCGATATCTTCAATAATCATTAATATACCGAGGAGTCGAAGACATTTCATAATTCACCTATCAAACCCAACAGTTTGTATTATTTGTTCACTAAAGTAAAATAATGAGACAAATGATTAGCCTAGTTGAATTTTAATACCATTATCTATTCCGCTTTCATTTTCATTTAATTCCTCATCAATTATTGTAATGCAACCAACACAACATGGTCACGATGGGATAACTACTTGGCATCGAATAATATGTTATTGAATGAGTTACCCTTGCCCTCTGTTTACTCTCTGCTCTCAAACTATCTATAAATGAGAGGTTGAAAAAACTGAGATAACATCAAACTTTTCATTTTTTAGTTTCAGAAAACAACAGAAACAAAAAGAAAAATATCTGTACTTCTTAATTCACTGAAAATGACAAACGAAATCCACGACGATGATGAGCCAATTCTGAGATTGAATGCCAATGGAGGTATTAGCTATTAACACTATTAGTTTAATTATGTTTATAGCTTTATTTTGTAATTACTCTGTTGGATGTCTTCATTGTATATAATCGTTGAATTTTCATGTCTTTATTGTATTAACACCCCTTGTTTAATTATGTTCATAGCTTTACATTGTACTTAATCTATGTAATGTCTTAATTGTATCGAATCTTTGAATTGCACTTCTTAAAACATTAGTACTGGAAGCTAGATGAAACTAATAATGAATTTTCATGGCTTATCTCAGATGAGGAAGACGCGGATATTGAACTTGATGGTGGAAAAACGGAGGCCAAAATTTTTAACAAGCAGGAAGCACCATTGGAACAAAGCCCATTTAAGGTGTTGCTGGAGCTTGAGGGTGTAGGAGCTGATGAGGGAAGATTAGGCGTCGATCTTGTGACCATCTTAGATATCAGTGGTAGCATGAAGGGATCTAGATTACTGAAAATGAAACTTGCAATGCAATTTTTGGTCCAGAAACTTAGCGGAACTGATCGTTTATCTGTCGTCACTTTCAATAGAAAGGCTGTAAAGTTATGTCCACTGCGCCAGATAACTGAGAATTCTCAAACGGAAATTACAGATCAAATCAATGACTTGGTAGCCAGAGCAAGTACAAACACTGAAGCTGGCCTTAAATTGGCCATCAAAATACTGAATGACCGCTCTCGCACAAAAAATCGCAGTGTGGCTATCATGCTTATGTCTGATGGGATGGAAGATGCGGAGAGTCGAGCTATCACTGTTCCGGTCACCGAGGTTCCCGTATACACATTCGCTTTTGGTGATGGATGTGATCATCATGAGGTAGTTTTTAAGCTTAATGTTTAAACAATTACTCTTTACGAAAACTTCACTTGTTTATGTGCATTTTTCTGATGTGTACTCTGTTTTGTAGGTGCTTAGAGAAATTGCCAAGAATAGCAAAGGAGGAACTTTCTCACCTGTTCAAGACTCGGATGATCTGAGTGTTGCATTCTCAACGGCTTTGGCTGGGCTTCTTAACGTGTCAATTGAGGACCTATCTCTGACCGTCTCACCACTGAATCGTTCAGAACTCAATAAGGTGAATGCCGGAAACTACCCACAAAAGAAAGGCACGGTAATGGAGCCTGTAACCGTTACATTCAGATCATTGTACGATCGGGAGAAACGTAAGGTCCTTGCCTTACTAACGCTCCCACAGGTTGATAAAAGATTTGGCGTGCAAATTTTCAAAGTGGAATTTAAGTACAGGTATATATCCAATTTGAAATTACTACGTACCCCTAAATGTTTGTAATACGTATCTTCTAAAAAAAAGCATAATGGATATGTTATTATGTATGCCTAAACAGGGTTAATGGGAAGGATGCATTTGATTCTGATGAGAGAACCATAAACGTGACCCGCACACCTACACCAAAAGATGGAGAAGTACCACAGGTACTAGCTGAAGAAACGCGTATCGGAACTGCAAGTGCAATAAAAGAAGCCAGAATATTGGCTGACCAAAGAGAACTGGATGAGGCTAGGAAAAAGCTGGAAGATGCCAATGCATCCCTTTCAGAGATTGATGCTGTACTTAAGGCTCAGGTGGAGCACCTCCAACTACTCATGGCGTCCCAAGAAACCTATGACAGCCAAGGGAAAGCTTTTGCACTTGCCCTTGAGGCTTCCCATGAATCACAACGTTCTGCAACTCTCCCAGCTGGCATTCCCACTGGTTATGAGACTCCCATTATGAACGAATACAAGGAACAAGCTAAGAAGTATACTCAGGATCCTAAGGGTTACAAAGTTCCCACAGAGGCGGAAGATAAGAAAGCCACCGCTCCCAAACCTCCTCCTGTCCTACAGGTGAATCGTGAAAAGATACAGGCGATCCTTAATTTGGCCGACCAGCTTGCCAAAATGCTAAAAGATCTCGATTCATAGACTCACGTATCGTCCAACTGGAAACCCCAATGGCCTTGTTTCACACAAGCTCGTCTGATAGCTGATGCTGCATGGGTCGACCTTCGCCATGGACTTCATTTTTACGGCTCCCTCACACTCTCTCAACAAGATATCTTTGTATTGGTGTTATCTAATTAACATGTACTTCAATTTCATGTTTTTATGTTCATTTTCCATTTCCGTTGATTTGTTTTATGTTTTGCATCTTTAGAATTTGCTTACAAGTATGAAATAAATGTGAGAGGAGTTTTTTTTTAGTGTTTTAATTCCATTCTTATTTTCATGTATTTTAGTTTGGATGTACTTGATTGATGTATACAATCTTATTATCTAATATATGAAATTGGGAGTGCTACTCCGGTTCCTTCAACAACAAAAAAATCCATTCTTATTTTCCATATCTCTTTCTTCTTATTTTCCTTCTTTTTCTATCTTATATTATTTTTTCAAATGCAGCTAATGGTTTCCGAACACTCCAAGATAAGCCTCCAATGTCCATAATTATTTTAAGAAAAACGTTTTTGTTAGAGATACCTCAATATTGCAATTTGTGTATTATATATATATTTTTTTTTTTTGTGGAAATTGAATTATTGTCCTTACTTTTATTGGACCTTCATAAATATCTTTGCCAACAATAAATATATCCCTCTCCATTAGGATAAAAATATATTCGCCCATTAATGTCAAATCCACCCTCAAGAGGAATCTAATTTGTTCTCCACCAAACCAAAAGGAAACCTATCGTTTCTTTTCTGATTTTCTTTCTCTCATCTCCGAACCACAACAACCACCACCATCTTCATCGTCTGAAAATCAAACCAAACCCACCACCACTATCTCCGTCGCCACTATCACCATCTCCATCTACTGTCATCACGAAAAATCAATTAAACCAGATTCCATCACCATATCTCCATCTCGTCTCCACCTCCACCTCTACCAACATCAAAAATTGACCTAATCCCACCACCACCACCACCTTCTAAATAGTCGATTTTGATCGATTGTTACTTGATTCAGCTGCAAAAAAATAAATCTAGTGAAAAATCAACGAGAAACCTAATTTCAGGCTTAGATTTATTTTCAATTTCAACTGGATCCGTCTTGGAGAACTCAATATCGATTATTACAATGTAACTAATTATAGAAGATGGTATCACCGATTTGCTTGAGGGTGTTATTAACTAACGATTTCCCAGAATGTGAATCTGCTTGTGGAGGTATGTCTTTTCTCTCAGATTTCAGTCTTTTTGGTAGTAGATTCAGTGGTTTTGGTGATGATTTTGGGGTTGTTGGTGTTTTTTAATAAATATTTGGTGGTTCTGGATGTTTTGTGGTGATGGAGTTTGAGTGTGATTGTGGTGGAGATTGGGTGTGATTTTGGTTGCATTTGTTGATGGTGTTCCAGGTATAAGAATTCTCCTTTAAGTAACCTATTTACTTCAGTTTTTATGGGACCAACTACTGTTGTTGATCCCGTTTATGGGATCAACTCCTATTGTTGACCCAATTTTTTATTGGATCAACTATTGTTGTTGATCCCATAAATGGGATCAACTACTGTTGTTGACGCCATTTTTTAGGTTGGTGGTAATGATACTGTTATAATTGTATTTATATTGGATGTTTTTGATGGTGGTGGAAGGTATAGTTGTAGTGGTGGTTGTTTGCGTTTGCGGAAGTGGTGGTGGATGTTCCAACATAATGTTGGTTCTTGTTGCTATGGTGATCGCATTTCCTTGGATTAGTATAATTATGCTTGCAGTTTAAATGCTTGGATTTTATAGATGTAAATTCTTCAAATGTTGAATTGTAGTGCATTGGTAGAATGACTGACTCCATGTCAGATGATGCGTGTTCGACTCACGCCAAGTTCACTCATTCATATGTCATTTTTTTAGTGTTAAATTTGGTTGTTGACTCCATTTAGATGGATCAACTACTGTTGTTGATCTCCTAAATTGGATCAACTTCTACTGTTGATCCATTTTTTTTGGATCAACTACTGATGTTGATCCCCTAAGTTGGATCAACTTCTACTGTTGATCCCTTTTTTTTTTTTGATCAACGACTGCTGTTGATCCCCTAAGTTGGATCAACTTCTACTGCTGATTCTATTTTTATTTGGATCAATTACTGTTGTTGATACAAAATATCTAAACCAGTGGTGACGGCGGCGGGTGGTAGCGGTGGTGGATTTATGGCAGCATCAATGGCGGCGGCGGCGGATTAGTGGTGGTGGAAGACTGTCGGTGTTGGTGCAATGGTGGAGGTGGCGGTAGTGGTGGCGTCAGTGGTGGTGGCGGACTAGTGGTGGTGGTGGCGGACTAGTTGTGGTGGTGGTGGGCTGGTGGTGGTGGTGGAGTCAGTGGTTGTGGCGGACTGGTGGTGGCGGTGCAATGGCGGTGGAGTGGTGGTGGCGGTTGGTAGGTGGTGGTGGTTGTAGGTTGGAGGTGGAATGGTAGTTGAATGTTGGTGGTGAGGGTATTAAGGTAATCTAATATTAAATGGATAAGGTTATTAAAAAGTAGAGACATATTTATTGTTTTATAAGGATATATTTATTGGGTTTCAAAAGTAAGGACATATAAATAATGTACCTTTTTTTTTGGGCCTTTTCTAATATACACCCGTTTTCAAAACTACACCCAATTTCATAACTCTGTCCGTTTTTTTGTATAATAAAACGGCTAACGGACGTTACGTCGGTAAATCGGGTTGAGTTAACGAGTTGAATAGGTTGTAAAATATCCGAAATGCCCATAGCAGTTTCAAATCACCGTGTAATAGTGACAAAAGGAATCATGATTGATTGATTGATTTGGCATCAACTAGAAATTGTAGATTATGATACTTCAATTTATAATATTATTATCTTAAAACCCATTACACGTATTGCTTTACACTTGGAATCCATTAGAAACCAGAGATTAAGGAAATTGAATTGAAATTGGTTAAAACCCTAATTAAAATTAAAAGTGGTAAACATAATTACTAAGCAATTGAAATTAAAATTAAGATGTCATGAAAACCCTAATATGTCACATGATTACAAACACAAAAGAAATCATAGAAAAAAAAAAGATGAGTATAATTTTACCATATATCTACTGTTCTTTTTTTGTTTCTTCTCTTGGTTCTTCATTATCTTACTCACAGATTTGAAACCCCATGATCAAACCAAGATAATACTTGTATTGTTTTATTATGTTCTTCAGTACTTTACTTTGTTTTTTTTTTCTTGCCGATTTGGAGAGACCAAAACAACCTGGCATTTTTAGGGCCCACTCAAAAGGAATTAGGGGCCAACAATTTATATCCAGCCAAGGTCACTAGTTAAGTGATACCCTATAGGACATTGAAGTTACCTAAATGCCTTTTAGTAAAAAGAAAATAAAAACCAAGTCAAAAACATTTCAACCCATTTCAACTATTCTTCTTATGCTCTTCCACTTCTCTCCCGATTGTGGAGGAATTTTTTTTTCCCTCGTTCTTCAATTCAACTCATCGTCGTCGTGAATCATAAAATCAAAACATTGTCGATTCTTTTTTTCAATGATGTCTTCAAAAGATAAACCCAAAAGAGCTCGAACGAAAAACGTAGTTCGCGGTGTGGATCTACATATTGGAATTGCAGCAAGAAATAAAGAAATTGTTGCTGAAAATGACGAAGAATGCGAAGAACACAAAAAACACGAAGCCGCGGATGTAGTTGGTGGTGACGAATCTGATAGTCAAACACTTCGGCAACTTCAAATGGCCCCAATTAGGTAAGACTCTATCAATTTTTTGGTTTATTTCGCTTTAATTCGACGAATCGAGAAAAAATATATATAGGGTTTTCGGTTATTTACCCAGATTCGGTAGATATTCATGCTACATTACTTCCGAATGTAGTCGTGTTCTTCGTTTCTGAAGAACATAGTCTATATTCGGTAGATGTATTTATAGTTTAACTTCCGAATATTTTATCTCATATCTTCCTGTGTACAAAATGTATATAATCGGTAGTTTAATTTTTTTTTGGACTTCCTATTATGTTGATGTAGAGCCACAGTAATCGGTAGTACACTTACTACCGAATATATTAGACAATTGAAAAATTCTCAAAATTGTGATTTAGGCAAAATCCCATTTTGGGGCCAGGAAATATTCGGAAGCGAATAATGTTCTATACTTCCGATTGTAAAATGTTGAAACTGAAATAGTTTTGGGGCCAGTATATATTCGGTAGAAAATATTTTTAAAGACTTCCGATTATATAGGATGAAAAATTCAGAGTTTCCTGAATTCCAATTGATGAGTATTCGGTAGCAAACAAATTTGCTTATCTCCCAAATGCCATGTATTCGGTAACAAAATGTTTCCTTTTACTTCCGATTGTCTACATTCGGTTTTTGATTGTGTATTTTTTCTTCCGATTGTATAGTTTGTAAACGTTCCTTATTTTGTTGTTTAGGCAAAGTCGAGCTAAGAAGGCCCCCAAAACAGGCGACTTAGGGCCTCGTCGAGAAGGGAGTAAGAAAGTGTCAGCTAGTGCTAGGAGAGAAAGGAGTGCCAAGGGAAATTCAAGTGTTGAACAAGGTGTAGAACCAATTGCTCCACAAGGCAGTCAACAAGGTGTGCAACCAAGTGCTCAACAAGCCACTGAACAAGGTGATGAACCAACTGCTCCACAATACAGTGAACAAGATGGTGTAGAACAAAGTGCTCCACAAGTTACATCCCAACAAGAAATTGAACCAATTGATCCAGTGCCAACAGTACAAGAAGAAGGACAACCAAGTGTTACCCAAGAAGAAGGACAACCAAGTGGTACAAAAAAAGCCAAAAAAGCCAACAAATGATGAAAAGGTGGAAAGAAGGATATTGCTAAGAAAGCATCACATCTTGTCCCTGACCACTTGAAGGTGAGGAATATTCCAGCAGGAAAAATCCTTGGGCTACCCGCGGATGGAGGAAACTTGCTATTTGGATACAAAGACTCCTGGGCCAAAGACATATACGAAATCGGGGTAATAATAATCGTATCCTTTTTATTAACATATTGTCTATGTGTTCTATCGTAATAGTTGTATTAAGGATTTTTGTATTTACTTTAAACATTTTTCATGTGTATAATAGTGTCATCAAGATGCGGTTCGTCTACTCAAACCCACCGCCGCACCAACAAAAATTCTTGAAAGGCCTTTATCCGATGAATGTGAAAGGTTCAAGACTATTATAGCCAACTCGGTGTTAGCTGCTGCTACCGAGAATTCAATGTTGAACATGATCGTGTGGCTATATTGGCGTTTGTGGATAGAATGTATCCTGAGACCGACACCTTTCATATGTCGCTTGGGGAGATGGCGATTACCCCGGATGATGTTCTGCGGACTCTTAACCTCTCTGACCAAGGCACAACTCTAAAGTTGAACTACACAAAGCAGTTATCTTGGGAAAAACTTTATGCTCTAACTAAAAAGTGCTTAGGTTAGGATGAAGAGACATCAAGAGAAGAGTTCATGAGGCATGCTCAATACAGAACTAGACAGATCAACACTACTATTTTTATGAATAAGTTTCGAAGCACCTTGGAAAAAGAACAAAAAGGAACGTTAACTGATGAGCAAGTGGATCACGCGGCCACCGCATATCTCCTTTGTGTATTGGGATATGTCATTTTACCAAACACTTCTAGCAACAGGATCGACGCCAACCTTCTACAACTTTTGGATCCTCTCCATGAAGTCGGTGACTACTCTTGGGGCACGACAATCCTAGCATTCTTGATAGAAGAGTTGAGAAAGGCGTCGAGGCGAGGAACTAGCCAAGTTGGCGGGAATGTTGATCTATTGCAGGTTGTTTTTTAACTCTATAAGTCCATCTATAGTTATTCGGTAGACAATACATATGATGCATATTCTGAACTCCAAATGATGCATAATCGGTAGGAATTACACATTTTGAACTACCGAATGTAGTTTATTCGGAAATATATAATTTAGTTTTACTTCCGATTATGTAGAATCGGAACTTAATGTTGGGAAATTACTAGCGATTATATAGGTCAAAAAACTTTAGTTTACTAAACTCCAAATGATGCATATTCGGTAGGATCTTCACATTTTTAACTTCCGAATGTAGTTTATTCAGAAACATGTTACTAAGTTTTACTTCTGATTATTTAGAATATGAACTTAATGTTGGGAAATTACTTCCAATTATATAGGCCAAAAAATTTGAGTTTATTGAACTCCAAATGATGCAGATTCGGAAGGAATTACTTATTGTTAACATCCGAATATTTTGTATTCGGTAGTAACCATCTTCCGTTTATGTATATTCGGTTTCAATTTTTTACTGTTACTTCCGATTGTTTAAAATCCATTTACCAATACTTGGTATCTTTTCTATATAGGCATGGATCTATGACCACTTCCCTATCCCGAAGTTGGACGGAGAGAACCCGGAGTGGCGCAAAGGTACTCCTAGAGGAACAAAGTATATCTTCGAAGACAACCGTTCTAGGACAAAAGAGCAGCAGTTGATTCGCATGAGGGAGATTTTGGACCAATTGAAGGCCTCGGACGTATGCTTTGATCCATACAAGGAAGACCGAGCTAGTTGGCATATAGATGTTCGGTCGGACTTGTCCCTTTATTTTGGACCGTTGTGGCACCCCACAGGATATGTGATGTTCAACCCCTCTAGGGTGATGCGACAATACGGGTATATACAACATCAACCAAAGGATCACTTCAAGGATTACTACAAATTGGATTTGGAAAACTGCTCTTCTAGTGGTGACAATCTCACGGTAGTTCACTCAGGCCCACATACTGTTCTTGATAACTGGGATAAGAGGACTAAGTTCATTATCAACACTGGTAGACCTGTCACCCGAGGTGATGAAAATTCTCCAGGCTATATGACTTGGTATAGGAACGTATCCCATCCTTTGGTTATCAGTGAAGTTAAATCAAAGACTACTTCGGCGGGGTCCAGTTATAATTGTATCATCAAAGACAAACCAAATGGTTATGATAGACTGGTGCGTATTCTTATAACATTTTTCATTATATATTATGGCTATAAATCTTAGGTAATAACCGTTTGATGTTATGTCATTATGTATAAAAACAGGTGAATAGGTTCAAGTGTGTTTCCGAAATGTTAACTGCATGCATGAGGAGCGGAGATCCCGTGCCAGTTGAGAGGATAAAAGAGGCTAGAGACTTAGTTGATAATATAGATAATGAAGATTATGCAGCTCAGTTTGGTGAGAAAGGCACAAAGAAGAATCCGCCCAAGATGGCAGTATAAAAGACGGGTAAAAGAACTCGAGCTTCATAGAGCGCTGAAGGTGCTCCAACTGAAGGTGCTCAAACTCGTGGTCGTGCAGGACTTGGAGGTAGTCACGGTCGTAAAGTCAAGAAGACCAAATAAATGACAATGATTTGTGTTGTGTTGGATTATGTCATTTCATAGTATTTATAGTTTGTGTTGGATTATGTAGTTTTTAAGGTTTGGATTGTATTTTAAGTTCTTAAATCACGTTATGGTTTGTGAATGGTTAGTTTTATGGAGTATGAATGGTGTATGAATTTAACAATGATTTGCAAGTTTCTCAAATATAACAACATGAAACCGTTGAATTTTGATGTACAATCGGCATATACTTTAATATACAAATCTTCTGAATGTAACAATCGGAAATCATGTTAACGTATATATCTATCGATTATTACAATGATTTTTGAGCCACTCTATATTCGTAGGTTTGGTTAACTAGTTTGTCTTCCGATTATTACAAGGTTTAAATAGTTAAGCATTTCGAAATTCCAAGCCTTATGGTCGTTCCAAAATGCCAAAACCTAAGGATTTTGGGAGGATTGGAATTTTGAGACACTTTATATTTGGAGGTTTAGTTGAAATGTTTGACTTCCGATTATTACAAGGGATACAAATTTGAAATTTTAAGTTTTTTCTCAAAACTGAATTTTTAGCCACTCTATATTCGGACGCAATTAAATTACAATGAGTACCGAATATGGTAGTTAAGCATTTCGAAATTCCAAGCCTTATGGTCGTTCAAAAATGCCAAAACCTAAGGATTTTGGGAGGATTGGAATTTTGAGCCACTTTATAATCGGAGGTTTGGTTGACATGTTTGACTTCCGATTATTACAAGGTCTACAAATTTGAAATTTTCAGTTTTTTCTCAAAACTGAATTTTTAGCCACTCTATATTTGGAGATCTGGTTAACTAGTTTAGCTTTCGATTATTAACCTTGTAATAATCGGGATTTAACGGTTAAAACTAAACTTCCTCTCCACAAAAGTTTGGATCATTCAACATATACCCCAAATCGTCTTCTCTAAACGGTCGTGAAGCTTCAACATTATGTTCTTCACGATGATTCTCACCTTCTTCTTCATATCCATCCATTTTTGTTGATTATTTATTAAAAAAATGGTTTTTCCCTTTTTTCCTTCTTCTTCTTCTCTATAACTCAAAAATGACAACAAATGAAACAAATTTCTTCCAAATAGTACAGCAACTACAATCGGACGGATTATTTTTTTTAGCTACCGAATGCAATCGGTAGATAAATATCTTATATTATCTACCGATTATGTAAGGGCAATTTTGCCATTACGAATTACGCGAGATAAGGGATGGCTTCAATTTACGTTTGGGTGAACCTATTTTGTTTTATTGTTGACCCCTAATTCCTTTTGAGTGGCCCTTAAAAATGCCAGGCAAAAGAAACGAAGGGAAAAAGAATATATAAAGCCCGAGTTTCCTCTAACCTTTTTGTTTCCACCTAAGGATACACTGGTAAATTTGATATCCAGATTTAATCTCTACTGTTGATTAAAACAATAGATTTACGGTTAGATATCAACCAAAATGATGCGGTGGCCTTAACCGTTTAATTGAGGGTGGAAGTATTTTAGAAATAATAATAAAAATAAAATAACGGTGTATATTTGTAAACCTATTATCAAATGGGTGCATATTGGAAAAAAATTCTTTTTTTCACAACTTTTTGTTACAACGGTTTTTTGTTTATGTATTACATGTAATACCAATACCAAAACAACAAAGAAAAATAGAGAAAAAATGATCAATCTAAAACATATTAAATAAAACTTACTTGAACTCAAGCGAGTAATCTCTTACTTACCGGAAGATGTTCTTTTTGGGTCTAATTGACTCTTTTACAAACTTATACAAAGGGAAAAAACTACTCTATCAAAGCTGTTCCAGTTTACTAGACTGGGTTTCTTTTCAATTCTTTCCTGGTTTGCTTAGTAGCTTAATCTCCTATGTACTTTGGTTTGATGATAGTGAGTATTTGTACTAATACATGGATTTATTTTCACCTAATCAAATTAGGTTGGTGAGGGTTTCTTTTCTTTTGGTGCAAACCTAATTACAGATATTCCTTAGTACTCAAGGAGATCCTGTGCCGAAATAAATTGAGAATCTTTTAATTGAGGTTTTTGGTTTTAAATGCTTTAATTACCAGCAATTAAATGCATATCTCTAGAGAATGAAAATTAGTAATGTGCATTTACTAATTGAAGATTTTCTATTGAGAGATTTCGAAAATTTTTGACACGAATTTATTGGAATCAGGAAAACCAACTTTTGCTAATCATTGCATATCTTGAGAATATTTTCGGTTTTGGAAATTCCTTGGTGTCTAAACATCCTTGGTCTATAAATACTAAGTTTGAATTTCTAGCAAACTATCCTAAGAGCCAGGCAAACTTCATTCTTGTTGTTTCTGGTGGAGCCGTTTATTCGGAGAGAAAAGTATCATAATTTGGTGAAATCTCTTACGACCGCTCGTTTAAAGACTTATGTGGGATCAAGAAGCTCTACGAGTACCGTTGGTGGGAAACTAGATAATTGTAGTGTTATTAGTTTTCAATTGATTTGATTGACTAACGGTTGTTGAAACTTTGATTGCACCTAGTTTGTTTATTCTTGAGAATCTTCTCTTCTGATATAAGATTCACTCAAACTAGATCGAAGTATCAACGAGATCTTTAGAACTGTTTGTAGATCTATAGACATCTTGTGATAATGCATTGTTAACAGACTCCGTTTTGTGTGTGATTGATCACAAGAGATTCAAGTGGTGTTTTGCAGGTTTTTATTGAAGATCAAAGAAGATTTGAAGACGAAGAATATTTCTTATTTAGTTATCATATCTTTGTGTGTGCACAAACCTTGATCGGCTGGGATCCAACTAAAATCGAATTTATTCGATTGATTAGTTGCGCGAGATCGGCATTCTCAATATATCTCTTTGAGATTTATTTTGATTGAGTGTGAATTTAAGCTTGACTACTTTGGTAGTTATTGGATAGATTGATCTAACCAGGCAAAGGAGTTTATTAAATTAAACGGAAGAGCCTTTGCGTATGACTTGAGATATCTTTATCTTGAAAGAATCGAAAGAGTTGTTACCAAACATATTTATTGTTCCTTTACTGTTTGGAATACGATCCAAAGGAATTGTTCCAGTACGTGCACTTATTGAAATCGAAAGCGTAGGGATACTGAGGAAACTAAGTAAACTAGGGGTAGTTGATTGGTCTTAAGTTCTTAACTATACGAAGTTGGTGTAGATTTTGTACGGCGGCTTAATTCTGAGAGTATTCAATTTTGGACTAGATCCAGGGGTTTTTCTGCATTTGCAATTTTCCTCGTTAACAAAATCTTGCTGTGTGATTTACTTTTATTTTCCACAATAATATTTGTTTATATAATTTAAAGTAAATTACACAAATGTAACTCCGCATATACTTGATAGTGATCCTATAGAGTTTGGTTAAGTCCGAACATATTATCAAGTATCATACTTCGTTGTTGTATTGTCTCGATCTTGTATCCATAGTCAATCACACAAGTTATCTTGTTGTCGTATTGTCTCAGTCCATAGACAATCACTTTGGGTAGAGGACTTATAGGTTGATAAATAAAAGATTGTGGTGTATTTGAGTACCCTCGTCTTTTCAGATTTCCGCCGTAAATCAACGAACAAATGTAGCAAAGGGGATGTTGAGGACAATTTCAAGAAGAAGAAGATGGTAGGTGGTAGTTCCAGTTGTAAGAGACTATATCTGTGCAAATTTGTGGAGAAGGTCTTATTGTTGTTGCTTGGAAGATCAAAACAACAATGGCCACGAAATCAAGTGGTGGTTCCAGTGGGAGTCGTTGTGGTGGTGGTGTCGACGGATTGTGGCAGTTAGCGTCACAACATAATCAAGCGGTGATTCGAGGAAGTCGTGGTGGTGGTAATGGCGACGGTTTGTGGCAGTAGGTGTCACCAAGAGATAGTTTCTATTTTGGGTTAGGGATTCTGTGGAAGTCAGTGTCACCAAGAGATTGTTTCTCTTTTGGGTTCTGGGTTTCTACTATTTTTTTCTAATTAGGTTATTTTTATGCGTTACGGCTTGGGCTTTTCTGCTCAAGGGTTTTTAGCATTTGGGAACCTATCAATTATTGGTAGGGATTTACGGCGACATAGGCTTTATACAACTGATATGTGATATGTGATTAGCAATGTCATATGGGGTTTAATTACAATTTTTTTTTGTAATTAACATTTAAGGTTTCTTGTATATTCTTTATTCTTAATAAAATTTTCTCTTCGAACAAAAAAAACAGGCGAGTAATTTCTTTCCTCAAGACGTTATTCATCTAGTGTACTGAGATGAGTAATCTCTTTCCTTAAGACGTTATTGTTCCCGTGTATATGTTGTAATGTTTTCACAATGATACGTCTCCCAAGATACAACGGTTCCATTCGTCACTAACAGAACATTTGGATAACGACGAATACGGTGAGAGCGTCTATTGTAGTAAAAACTTTTCTTTGACACTTGACCACAATATGCAATCTATAATAGTAGTTTATGTCTGTAAAAATTAATTTATGCAATGAGAATAAGTCGCGGTCATGTAGATTCAAGGAGATTCTTAGATGAAATCTTTTCGCGAAGAGTCACATCCTTTCATGGAAAATCACAACCTTTTCATGTTGAAAAGGTTTAAACTGGCAGACACATCCACTCATACAACCAGGTTCAAATTTGAATTTTAGCTAATAAACTAAATCATATTTCCATTTAAAAATTCCAACATTGCAGATGTAAAATATATTACGATCCATCTAGATTTGGTTTATGTCCCCCAATAGTTACTTAATCTGTCTGATTTCTGCAGCGTCAAAAATTTCACAACGAAACAAAGAGATAGTGAGCCCCTTAAACATGTTCGATTATTCACTACACCATCAGTTTGACCTATTATGATGATATTTTGTAATTGTCATTTCAGATTTTCTCACTTCTACAATGAGGGTAATGGTTATGCAAATATTTTAGCAAAATGGAGAACCACTGTCCACTGCTGATCTTTCGAACTGGTGGTCTGATCCTCTCTCTATTATTTATCCTGTAATGGGAAGTCATTCCTGTCGAAAAATAGTGCATCTTCCGTATCTTACATTATGGTGGAGTTGTTTTAATTCTAGCATGATTCTTAATTTAGGATTTTGAAGAATTTTCTAGTCTACTTTTTAATTTAGGTTTTGCTTCTGTTTATTTCCTAGTTTGATTGTTTTTCCCTTCTCTAGTATTTTGAAACCTATATAAGGGCATGGTATTGTAGAAGTGATTCACAACAATTACAACAACTAGTTTATGAGATGTAATAGTCTTTCAGTATTCTTTCTTATTGATAGGGCTGTCAATAATAGTCCGAAATCCGAAATCCGTTTCCGAGAATTCATGATCCTATAGGATTTTATCCGTTATATCGGATATCGGATGTCGGATCGGAATTCTTATCGGATTTTCCCCTTAACGTAACGGAATCGGATTAGACCCCATCCGATTGTTAAGTTCCGACATCCGATAACACATAGGAATGTATTAGTAATTTCCTACCTCTAGGATAAAGATGTTGACTATCGGAAATTGTATTCTTAGAAATTATCATACATTTCTAACCGGATTAGTAATTTTTAATCCCTTTTACCCATTTTTTTTTTCATATTTTTAAGAATTATCGGAAGTTATCGGATTTTCGATAAGTTAACCTATCGGAATCGGATTCGAATTTTAAAATTCCGTCGGATGTTATCGGATTTCGGAATTCCGATAACACTTAGCCTATCGGAATTGGATTGGTGAAAATCCGACGGAATTTCGTCCGTTGACAGCCCCACTTATTGATTCTTATCTTTGTGTGATTTGAATTGAGTAACAGGTCATAGCATTATTTGGGTTATGGTATCAAGAGCAGGTTGCGAAACCTGTTTGTTAAAAGTCCTGAAAGAGAAGTCTAGTTTTGTTCTTGTTTAGCAAAGATGTCTGGTGGTAATTCTGCAAAAGCATGTGTAGAGAAGCTTGTAGGTAATAACTACAAGTATTGGAGTTTGCATATGGAAGCTTATCTGCAAGGTCAGGATTTGTGGGATCTTGTTAGTGGTGATGAAGTTATGCCTACAGAAACTCAAGAGGATGCTGAAGAAGTTAGTGGTGATGAAGCTATTTCTGAAGAGATTGCTGAAGCACAAAAAAAAGTGGAAGATAAAGTATGGAAAATCTTTGTATGCTTTGAGGACATCGAATAATAAGGACTATATTGATCATATTCGTAATGAGACGTCGCCAAAGAAAATCAGGATGACCTAAAAATGTTAAACATGAAAATTTCTTGAGAATGATCTTTTTTGAAAGTTAAAAATCTTTGTTACGAAATTTCAGAATTAGATGAGAAGGAGACGATCAGTGAAGCTAGGATGCGGCGACATATCATTCCTTGTTTGAGAAAGGAGTTTATGCCCTTTATTTCTTGTTTACAAGGGTGGACAACTCAACCATCCATCATTGAGTTAGTAAATCTTCTTTCTAACCAGGAAGCACTAATGAAGCAAATTTCCAACAAGCATAGCTCAGAAGATGTAATTTTCACGAAATAAAAGTCAAAGCATGATGATGGTGAGATGAAGTTCAGAGAAAAGAATAAAAGCATTAAGTGTTACAGGTGTGGGAAGTCTAACCACATAGCATGGATGTGTCGTACAAAATATGAAGAATGTCTTGAATGCGTTAAGTGTGGAAGACGGGGTCATACCCAGTAGAGATGCCGTGTATAGCTTGTGGATGAAAATGCAAACATAGTTCATGAGAAGCGGAAAGATTACCCAAAGTGGGAGCAATGTTTTTCAATTGAAGTTGCTGATGTCAAAGAAACAAAGAAGTTCTATGATGCGAATGTTTCTATTGATTATGTAAAGGAATGGATTGCCAATTCTGTTTGTTCTCATCATGCAACTGGAAATGAATGTTTACTTTCATCAGTTAGCAGACATTATGGAGGGAGAGCTATTCTTACTGCTGATAACTCAGTGCATACAGTAGTGAATGAAGGGAAGCTGAATATTAAAGTTAACAACATAAGCTGCGAAAACATAGCTCTAGATGATGTCAATCATGTGCCGGGACTTAATAAGAACTTTTTATCCGTCGACTCAGATAACTAAGTCAGGAAGGTATGTTCTTTTTGGTCCAAATGATGTGAAAATTCTCTAGAATATACAATCTTTAACTGCGGACGTTCTTCTTACTGGAAAGAAAAAAGAATCCTTGTTTGTCATGACTGCAAGTGAAGCTTTTGTAGAAAATACTATAGTAGGAATAATCACGCATCTATTTGGCATGCAAGATTGGGCCATATAGGCTACCAGCTGATGCAAAAAAAATTTCAAAGAAATTACTTGAAGGTATTCCTGATTTGGACAGGATACAACAGGATGTGAGTTGTCAAGGTTGTCAATTCGGTAAATCTCTTTGCCTTCCATTTAAAAAATCAGTTAACCGTTCATCTAAGATGTTTGAGTTTGTACATTCAGATGTAATGGGTCCAAGTTCAGTGGTTTTCTTTATATGTTGATAATCGTTGATGATTTCTCAAGATACACTTGGGTGTATTTTATGGGAAATAAAAGTGAAGTTTTCTCAAAGTTTCTGAAGTTCAAAAAAACAATAGAGAAGGAGTTTGGGTCGACGATTAAATGTTTGAGAACGGACAATAGAGGTGAATATATGTCACATGAGTTCATTAACTATTGCAGACAACACGATATTCGTAGGAAAATGACATACCCAAGAACCCCACGGAAGAATGGAATAGCAGAACGAAAGAGTGCACACCTTATCTCAGTGAGCTTATCATGGTTGGACGATAAAAATCTTCCTAGAGAGCTTTGGGCTGAAGCAAAGTACTGTTCCTGTCATGTCGTTAATCAACTACTGCCATGGCCAGGTACTGAAAAATCTCCATTAGAAATTTTATTTAATAAAAAGCCAGATGTGAGTAATTTTTCGTGTATTTGGGTCTATTTGTTATGTGCTTGTTTCTAAGAGTAACATAACTAAATTAGACCCAAAAGCAAAGAAGTGCATTTTTGTGGGTTATGATCCATCTAGGAAAGGGTGGAAATGTATGAATCCAGAAATTAAGAAGTGTGCTACTTCTCGAGATGTGATGTTCGATGAGGTATGGACATATTACACTGTTTCTAATGATATTACCAGGTTCGAATATGATGATGACGACCTTGTAGATGTGGAAGGATAAAGTTCAGAAAGTGCCCAAGTGATTTCAGTTGATGACAACATTTCAATTAATGTTAACACTACAAGTGACGGGGAGTAACACTTCAAACTCAAATCAGCAGGGAGGGTTTCTTAGGAGGTCAACGAGAGAAATAAAGCAACCAAATTATTTAAAAGATAACGAGGTACAACTAAATCCTAGTACTGTGACATCATGTTTTCTTTCAGGAAATATGATTGGTCTTGAGCCTTCATGCTACAAAGAAGCTCAAGGAATTTTAGAATGGGAGAATGCGATGCAAGAAGAAATGTCAGCCCTCAAGAAGAACAATACCTGGGAACTTGTGCCTAAGCCGAAAGATACCGAGTTGGTAACTTGTAAATGGGTTTACAAGTTAAAGAAGAAAGCTGATGGAACTTGTGCTTACGCCCATCAGTTTCACCAACTGTGTGATGATATTTTAAAATCAATTTAAGGTTTTCACACTTCTACTATGAGAGAGTAATGGTTATGCAAATATTTTAGCAACATGGAGAACCACTGTCCACAGCAGTTTTTTCGAAGTGGTGGTCTGATCAACTCTCTATTATTTATCCTGTGATGGAAAGTCACGTAACTATGCTTCTGATTCTTACTTTTAGACTTTGTTAAAAATTTCATTTTGTTAACTATAAGTACTTGTAAAAGTAAGCAATGCGCCAGACCACTAGTGTTATCCTTATATTTTCGTGGAAACGTTCAATTTATCTTCTTAAGCACAAATATTGATTAACATTTTAAAATCAACCACTTGGCGGTGAATCCTCATAGTTGACTATCACCTCCTTCGTAGAAGAGCCTTTCATGATGTAATAGTTATAAGCCAAGATTGTAATATATAATATCACAGAAGATAAAAATTAAAATTAAAAATCAAGAATTATGTCATGGTGATGAGTGTTATAATGTCATCGCTAACAGCTAGTAGATATAATCTACCTTTGGAAGAAAAGGGATTACTTGCCTTTTCACTTTAAAAATAACCAAATGTCAACTCCGATAAACTTATATAAATCGAACGAGTTCACAAGATCAAAAACACAACTAGCTAGTCAATTTAAGCAATGGAGAAAACTCATTTAAGTTTCCGCTCTTTCTTTTTCTTGGTGTTTTTGATTGTTGTCAGCTTCAGGTAAGTTAATTACTGGCTAGCTACCGATGCTCTAAATTTACTTCTCTTTTTCCTTTTCTTATTTGGCATAAGTTTGGAAATCCATGGATTATTTGATCTGAACATGTAGTAAAAGTTCCTTGGGCAAACACAAGGTTCATCTTATAAATAAATTATAAAACCAAAACTACGCAGAATCAAGTATATGTCTTTTTAATTGTCATATTTGTATTGCCTATGCAGATACGTCAATGGCGGGGGCGGGGGCGGGGGCGGTGGAGGCGATTATGAATTCCAATGTATACGGGTAGCAGGGATTGCAAATGTGCCTTACTGTGATCTATGTTACGCCGCGTGTAACGAATACGTCGCCCACTATATTATTAGTGGATATGGAAGTGTAAGGTGCGACTATGATTCAGTTAACGTTGGAGCACACATATGCACATGTTGCGCATGAAACTCACTGCCTCGCTGAAATAAAAGCCTTCAATTTCTTTCCTTTGATTCTCTTTTGTACCAAGTGTTTGACTTGTGAGTTTGATCGGCCTTCTCTAAAAAAAATGGCTGTTGTTTGAATAAACGAAATAAAGCTTTAGTGTGTTTCCGCTCTAATCAAACACTTAAATTGGTCTTAACCTATACCCGCTTTCATAATTTGTATCAAGCACTCGGCAAAAAAGAAAGAAAGAAAAGAACTCATCACATAACTACTTCACGGTCTTTACCACTATAATGATATATGCTATTATCTATGGAAGAACACTTTGCTTTCAATTAATGACAAATTGCAGGATTAAAGATTATACATCAAAGAAAAAAGATGGACATTCAAATCTTAAAAGCCACAAGGAAATCAATGCACAAAGGATGGAAAAGGAGTACATAATACAAAGAGTAGGACTTTACAAGTGGAGAAAGAGAAAGCAAAACAGATTTAAGAAAATGCGGCTATTTCCCGCCCATATCATCTTCTCCTTTTCCTTCAGCTCCAAAATCACCATTATCTTCATCTTCAGTTTATTCATATTCTTCATACTTTGCTTCGCTGTCAGAGATTTCAGAGCCATCTTCATTATCTGAGACTTCAACGAAACTGTAATCTGGTATGGGAATATTATTATCAGTACAGATCTCCAACGTATTCTTCTTAATGGCCACATCATGAATACGAACCGCATCCTTAGTTAAACTGGAAATAGTAGTCACTAGCTTCTTCTTAAAGCTGCGGCATTTATTATTTATGTTGGAAAGCTCCACCTTCAAGTTCTCAATCTCCTCAAGATGCTTCTTTTCGGTTGCTGCGAAAGGAAATATTTTTTTTTATTAAAGATGCATGTAAACGAAATATAGAAAGAAATACAAAAATGAAGAAAGTATAGAATTATAGACAACATTCTTTTTCAGAAATAATGGATCTAACCAATTCAGCATGATCAGACTCTAAACTAACATTTGTAGCTAAATCATTCCTAGCATTATCAATAACCCTAGCATCCCAATCAAACTCAACATCATTTTCTATAAGAAGTCGAGATCGAATCATATTCTCTCGCTCAATCGGTGCGTTATTTTCGCTTATAGCTAGATCTCTCTCCACTTGAACTTGGAGATTAACCTCATGAAACTCCTTTAAAGCTTTCGCACCCTTGAGAACAACCTGATTCTTCTCAGTAATAAGAGTGTTATTTTTCTCCCCCAAAGCCTTAATCCTTTCTTTGGATTCACGAAAACAACGTCTAAAACCATTACTAACAGATAACGCACTCATATGATCACGATTAAGAGTTTGGTACTTCGACCTGAGATCCTCCGTGGTAAAAGTTCTTAATTTGTCATCAGAGATGTTATTCAAAGAAGCGTTAAGATGCTCTAGAAGGATCTCATCATCAACATGATAATGAATTGCCTCATCAGTCAAGTTGTAAATCTCTGCAAGAACATGCAATTAAAAGGGAGCGAAAAGAACGCATAAGCAAAAGGGCGGAAGAAATAAAGAATTACGCACCAACCAAATGATAATTCCTCTTGCGAAGCTTAGTGACATCATTTTTATAAGCTCATCTTCAACTTTAAGCTTTCCAACCTTGAGAGAATGAAGTTTTCTTAGAAGGTCTGAAATGACAGCATGAGACATGCGAGCGTGCTGCATTAACAAAGAGTAAGCGAAAAAATCAATAAAAGACGCAGAATCACAATGAAGATTGAAGCGCAAGAAAGAAACTAACCAAAGATCCAAATGCAAATTTGTAGCTTGGAGTCAAGGCAGAGGCAACGCCATGAAGAGAGTCATGACTCAAAGAAGGGGCGTCACATATCTTTACCACTGACTCACACGCGCGACCCAGCGGGGTATTACCATCACCGCACAAGGTATCAGAAAAAGCGCTGGACAGATCGCCAATTGAAGATGAGGAAGCGGAATTATCAGGAGGAAGGAGAGTGTCATCCTCAGAATGAAAGGGAACTGGGGAAGACGCCTTTTGCTTCTTGAGAGGATTCTGAGAGGCGGACTTAGAGACTGTCTTCTTACTCTTACCCTTAGAAGGAAGAGCGTCGTTATTAGAACACTCAGCGTCTCCAGCTTCCACCTACACGCATAATAAGAGATAAGAAACAGAGGCAACAATATTGTTAAAATTCAGGGTTCGATTATTTCTTACTTCATTATCACGCGAATGTGACGCATGCGACGCATTTTTATTAGCCTTCCTCTTCTGCTTAGCAATCTAAGATTAAAGGAAATAATAAAGGAAGCGAAGAACAATAGAGTTGAGATAAATAGAAAGACAAAGGAAAAAGTAACATACCACATAATGTTCCTCAGGCCATCTAAACTCCAAGGGTTTATAAGCGGCAAATCTCTCAGGAAGAGGGAGATCAGACCCATTAACACCTTTGCCAGTAATATAAGGACCCCCCAAAATGATGGGATACTCCAGCCAACGAGTATCCTAAGATTTATGAGCGGTGTTATTAGAGGAGTCATGAAAGTCAACATCCCGCATGATCCTATGGTCTTTTGAGAAACCATCTTTCCCCATCAAGCGAATTCTCCAGCGAGTTGATTCATTCTTCATGATACCAACTTCATAATGAAGAGAGAAATTCTCAACAGTATACTCTGTTAGAATGATTTCTTTTTACGCGTGTTTTGGATTCCTTACATCTTCTGGGTAAAGAGATTCTAACCCGGTAGCACGACAAGCATATTCTACCATAATCCTGATGCAATCACCAATCAACTGGAATATGCCGCGCGAAAAATTCGCGTGAGAAAGAAGCTCGTAAAATAGAGGAATTTGAGGATTATAAAGGGCAATGGGAAGGCCAGCGAGTAGCTGCCTTAGCAAAATAATGATTTTCTGATCATCCCATTGATCAAATGAAAACCATTTAGGTTCGAGAGAAGAAGAAGGTTTTGATTCAGGAGGAACGGATAATGTAAAACCTCTTTGCTCGAATTCAACTTTTAATCTATCGAACTCTTTGACATTCTTCCAACCAGGCTTCAGAACCATTTTTAGAATGGGAATGGAGATGAGAATTTAACTGAGATGATCAAATCAATCAAGATCAGGATGATCAAGATGATGGAAATAAACAAAGCTTGAAAATATGAAAAGAACAATTAGAAGAGAATGCGAAGAAAATAAAGATGATGGCAAAGAGTGATCAAGGAATGAAGATGAACACAACCAAAAGTTGTTTCTTAATAGCAGCATACGAAAGTAAAAAGAAAGAAGAGAAGACGTGTAGCAGTAAATAAAGGATTTTCATCCCAACTCCCGAGAGATTTCCTTCCATCAGTGCATTAATTAAGAACAAGCGGATAAGAAGAGTCGGTTATTAAGGACGTGTCAAATAACGAGTGGATGAGATAACACATGTAGGCGGTAAAACCGAAGGTACGGAAAGATGTCGATTGATAAGAATACGAAGAGATGAACTGGTGCGGCAAAATAAATTAGAGTTTTCTCATATCGCACTCTCTACCAACCGAGAATGCGAAGTAATTCAGTAGGTATACCGAGAATGCGATATGAGAAGAGGAAAAATGTGGATACAAAATACCGCACCCTCGTTTTATGTGCGAAGTAACTCCGTAAGTATTAAGTGAACACAACCGCATACGTTATATCCAAGATGACGAACCAGTTGACGTAACCATTTCACGAGAAAGGTGTGAAAATCCATTCGACAGTAAAGAATTCGTGCGACAATGATAAATTCTTGTGCGACATTGACGCACGTCAGATCAGAAATTAGGGGCTTTATTAGCTGTCCTCCACTATGTAAACTCCTATATAAGAGCGCCTTTGTAAAAAGGAGAGATCTTTTTGGGTGAGCTTAGGGAAGAATTTTAGGAGAGAGAAAGTAATTTGCTCCCCAAGTTAGGGTTTCTTCATATCTTTGTACTTGTTCTAAGATTTTAATAAGAGTTCTTGAGTATTTTGATATGATTTCTTAGATTGTTTCATAGATTCTATTAAAGGTGTGGTTGTGAGATTTCTCGCAACTACAATATATCCTTGTTAATTATCTGTCTTTTTCTGGGAAGCCCGGTATCTGTTACAGATATATCATCACGACTGTCATATGTCAACTCAATCTCTGCTCAGCCGGCCTTATGTAAGTCGTCTATAGTTAGGTATGTATCGTGTAGACACTGTCTTTGTATAAACTAGACCTTCCTCTATCTGCCGTTTACTTTGAAACGTTGCATACCAATCGCTTTCGATTTCGTGGTATATGCTAAGAGACCTGGCATTATGATTTTTTTTTGATTTTTTTTAATTGACATGCTACATAATAGACTAGTACTTTTTCGCATTTCTCGGCACACTGGCCGGCAGTGATTTATATTTAGTCGGTTGATCAGAAATTTTCTGTAGTGCCTTCTTCATAGACATTTTGCAATCAACATAGTAAATTTTCTGAGATCCGTATATCCATCCTGATCTGCCATAAGTGTACTACAAAACATAATGTTTAACACCTAATTAGAACTGACAATATATGTCCTAGTTGTACTAATAAAGATATACAAATCTTTGTGGATCACATTTTCGTTAACGCAACATGATAATGACCTATCAACTGATAATAGTTCTGTATAATTATACAAGGAATGATTCAATGTCAGATTTTTTGGCAAATCGCAAGGGAATTAATTGCCCTATACAAATATAAGAGTCTGAGTTGTCTTTTAATCCATTTAGAAAGTCATGACGATATTCCTATGTGTGCAAACTTCAATGTGAATCCCAGAAAATAATCAAGCCTGTATTCCTTTGACGTCTATAATATAATAGTGAAATCATATACATATAAAAATATAACACTTGCGAAGTTGTTTATCATGCATCTTACCACATTACAGGTCATTGTGTGAGGATACGACTTGGATTCAATTTAAATTTATACATTTCCTAATTGCAGAAAATTAATGATATTTATAAACGTAAAGAAGAAAGCAAAAATTCAAAAACCGGAGAGATAGTTAGGAGATAAGGATATTTTAACATCCTGCACTCTATTCCCTTTCAGTTCTCTTTTTCTTTTTCCTCTTTGCCCTCCCACAGTAATCATGTCCGGATTGGAACCAAGCCCAAAGGAAAATGAATTAGCTAGGCAACTGGCAGCGCTCACCACTGAACGAGATCAAGAAAAAGTTAATACTCAAGCTTTAATGGAAAAAGTGTCCGCGTTAGAGGCTGAGATCTCCTTTTTGAGGAGAAAAGTTCCCGAATCTAAAGGAAAGAAACTGGAACGTGGAACCGGAAGCAACTTTTTATCTAGCCACAAAGATATATGAGTCTGGGGATGTCATCAGGTTCTGAAACTTGAAGCAACTTCATATACTGTCGAATCCTCTGTGGTTAAAGCTAGCCACGGCAAATATGTAATATCTTTCGGCTAGGTTCGTGTTAAGTTTTACTGTTTTCTTCAGAGTTTTGTTTGATCTCCATAGCAATAAAGAATGTTAAATTTGTTGGTCAGAAGTTTGGTTTTCAGAACCTATTGACAAAACAGGTCATGCCACCTTCTCGTGGTACGATGTGGTGGCCTTTTCCTCCTACTTGCTTATGTAATTTTTGATTCTTGCTCAATAAATTTGCTACTTTGAATGTGATGAGTTTACTTTGCAAGAGTTTTAATTGGACGACCTAAGAAGAAGACATGGATCTCGCCTGTCACGTCTTTTATCAATTTCATTCCAATTCGATCAAATTGGAAGGCAATTGATCATTCTTTTCCCAAATTAAATTGATAATCAGAGATTGGCAGTCCCCAATTTTTGTTAAACAACATCATTTCGATCTAAACAGAATTAGTCATCAATTGGTTCAACCAAAAACAAAACTGAAAAAGCGAGGTGTAATACAGAATAACTGTAGTGGGAAATAAAAGTTAGGAACAGTATATTCCGGAATGAAACCGTCGCGAAATAGAAGGGTATTGAAAATAAAAGTTTAGGAACATTTAAATGCGTTCCGCAACCAAAAACCGTAGCGAAATAGAAGGGTATTGGTTAAAATACAAGAATTAGTTCGAATTTCGGTCGGCCCCCAAACCGTTAGGTGGTCATCTAGTAGAGTTGATTAGCCACATGGGTTCTATATAAATATCATATGAACTGTCTTTCTTTTGCACTGTCACCTGGTTGTCGTGCTCACAACGAAGACAAAACTTATTCCAAGTTTCTGTCTGTCTCTCGCACATGGGCATTACAGGTTGCAATGCAGAAAATATTCCAAGTTAAATGGCAAAAATATGGAACCTAGAACCAGCTACTACTTGTCCAACCATCAGGTAGTAGCACTTGAAGCTATGTTGTCAAACCCCCAACCAATAAATTCACGTAGTGTAGCACATAATAGAGTGAACAAACATAATGAAGAAACCACACGTTCACACCAAACATCACTTTATCAACTCGTTAAAGGAGAGTGCACAAAATCCGATTCTACCAGCGGTACCTAATTTCGAATGTGAATGTAATTGCAGTTATCGGAATCGGTGGAAGATACAAATTTTTGGTGTGTTTTTTTCTTTTGGAAAAAGCTCAACTTTCTATATAAATCAACATCTTGCATATACAACAAGGAAATTTGCATACATCCCACAATAATAGTTCCTCAAAAGAGGACCAAACACATTTAAAGAACAAACAATAGTATTAAATTTCATTCATAAAAATGCAGTACATTGAATTTCATACACAATAATGAGGTACATTGGCTACCCACCAAACCATTCAAAAGATCTACACATAGATCTTTCCAATGCATCTCGCAATCGAACATCCAACCGACAAATATTATTGGTTGTTGAGAGCTAAGAAAATTTAATTGAAAAATTACTTCTTGGTTCCATTCTATTTTATTCCTCTTTCTCATATTTTTGATTGCAAGGTCGGACATACCTCTGTTTCCGAAAGAGGCTATGGCAATATGTGGAATGAACCATTTCTACAAACAGTGGTAACTGCAGCGATGCAAACAGGATAAAAGGAACGCAACTGAGTACCGCTATAGGATACGGAGCCCAAGCAAATCTATGTCGAAGCATAATAAACAATGAAGCACCAAAAGATACCATTATGGTGGCCATGGATATAAAGAGAGTGGTAAGACCAATTATTAGTTTTTGTGGCAGGGACCTGTAAAAATCTTGTTCCGCATGTCGAGACGTATAAATAGCTAGGAACATCAGCACAGATGAAATAGAAGAGAATAGTGCTAAGGCATCTGCTATGGCAAAGGCAGTAAATGATTTAGTTCCCAAGAAAACTGGGGTACCATTCTTAGGGCTACTACTATCACTAACATAACCTCCAGGAGCAGTAAAAACTGCTGCAAATGCTACAGTGACAATTAACGCAGCTACTACCATGCACGCTTCGGATATATTTTTCATCCATTCCCCTCCTTGTACTACCAAATCCTTGTGTGCCTCTGAAAATAATTGTTGAGCAGTTTGTCCTTCTTTGTTTCTCCTGTCCTTATCAGCCTCTGGTATAATACTTTCGACCCCCTGAACAGAATGAATTGTGAATGAAGCACTTTAATTATAGCAATGAGGTGAAATACAATCAAGAATTTTGCATTTCAGTTTTCAAAGAAAAGAAATGTCAGCAGTATGATGATTACCAAACATATATAGTTATTGATGTTCGATCCCGTACCTTATACCACTGCAGTTCTCGCTGCACCTGAAGAGCTGAACCACATACTGAATTGAGTGGAATAGGAGGTGCTAACTTGGCAACATGATGCAAGAGAGTGTTGCCTGTTGTATCTTTTCTGGAAATTAGATCCATCATTTCTTTTCCACTGAATTTACATATGAGATCTAAAATCTTCTCATTGCGTTCAGCAACAGCCATTTGTATCATTGTTTGACCCCCTAAATCATTCCAAATAAGATACGGAAACTTTGTAAGGCACTCCTCTACAATCTCTATTGTTCCATGCTTTATAGCTTTCTTTATCATGATAGAATTTTTGTCGAAAAATTCTAGTACCTGAGACTTTGTCATTGTTTTATGGAGTTGATCAAACATTTCTTTAATCAATTCAAGAGCTTGTTTGTGCGTCAATTTCTGTTTGTATATGCACTGTTTGAAACAAATGCGATTGACTAAGCTCTTCCAAGTATTAATTCCACATACTTGATTTCCTTCCGAGATATGTTGTGGGTTCTCTTCATCCCTTTCACCATCAGTACCATACAAGGCCCCAATTCTTGACTGGAGGGGATACCAAAGGCCTAAGCACTTCCATCCCTTTGATAAACTGGGAGGGGAGAGCTTTTGGTTTTTGGAAGCGTTTTGTTCATCTTCCTGGGAGTCATGGTTACATGTGGAAGCCATATCCACGTTAGTCCCTGCGCCACATACCACGTTCGCATTAATATATATAAAGAATAAGGGACAAAAACCGAAACAAGGATCATCATGATGAATAATCAATGACAGCTTTTGCAGCCTAATTAAAGTTAGGCCGATGATTGACTTACATGAATAGATATTGTGTTGCCACCATGTCAGCTTTGCACCACTGTAAAAGGCTAAAGGCCTCTGAATCATCGACGCTAATGCGCATGGATTATGTACATGTTTTGATGGATCATTGTTTCCAGTTATCAGCTGTTTTTTGGTTAACAACTCCGGATTTTTTTTGAGAACTAGGAGTGCTATATCTGCAAATTAGAAAAATTAGACTTATCACAACTAAACCTGTTCAATTTTAGTTCGATAAAGATAAAAAAGCGACCTGTTAATAAATTTGCTCACCATAGAAATTGGCATCAATTGCAGTGCATAATAACTTAGCACCATCAGTACCAGAGAATGGACTACTTGATGGCTCCTCGTCTTTAGTTACAGAGTAGAGATACTTAACCGTCGCCTTTTGTCCCAATGTAACAGCTTGAATAGAGAGTAGGAGCGGTACCCTTCCTTTCTTATCACGTATCTGAGTTAGATTTGGGTTCTTGGTTACCAATACCTTAGCAATTTCAGAGTATCCATAAGCTGCGGCAGTATGAAGTGCTGTGAAACCATTATCTTTTATTTTATGTTCAAGTGCTTCAGATGGCAAAAGTTCCACAAATTTCTTCACAAACGGCAACCGATTGTTAAGTATAGCTATACGCAGCCCGATTTTGCAATTTTCATTAGTCATCATCACTTGCGGATTTTTCTCGAAAAAATTACTAGCTTTAGGCCAGTCACCAGATTTTGCTGCCTCAAATAGACCAAATTCAAATATATATTGATCAGTATCCTGTTCAGGTTCCTCTGAGTTCTCATCATCAACATCAACATCAGTCTTCATCTTTTCATCTTCATCTTGGGTCAATGTTGCTGATGACTTTGACAATAAATCTAATGTGTATGCACCAAATTGAAGAAAATGAGAAAGAGATAAATCAGACTATAAAATAAAAAGAAATTAATAAATATATAATTAACTACTCACTTTTTGATGTCTTCTCCTCAGATTCAAATAATGGATTAGTTTTAACATGATCATCAATATCGTAACTGGCGCAATAACTACTACTACCGGCACTTTTAAGAATCTCCGAATCTTTATGTGGAGGCTGGACGAGTACTTTGCAAAGCATGCTCTCAAGCCTGTAAAACATATCATCTTGAGATTTCTCAAACCTATGAAACATCTCATCTTGAGATTTAATTATAAGCCTACTGATCATCTTTTCTTGTGGAGATAGGTGATCTTCATCTTCCCCTGATTCCCTAGTAGTAGACATAGTTGCTGGAATTTTAGAGATATCTGATATGTATACAATGGTTCTTGTGATTATGCAGCATATAAGATGCATATATATATATATATATATGTAGTTCACGCATCCTGATTCTTGAATAACATAATATTCAATGTTTTATTTTTTTCGGTTTAGGTCATTACTTGGAATTTTTTACATTACAAGCATGTTGTTCTTACTAAGATTTGATTCTGATTCAGTTGGTTCTATGTAATCTTGGTTTCGCTATTAATAAAAAAATTAGAATTATATATTTTTTTCTTTAATGATTTTTGTTTTTTCACCACTCACAGTCCAAACCCTTCCATATTTGAAAAATTATTCAAACTCAACCCATAGGCACTACAATTTAACCCGATCGAATGGGTTAAGATTTTGAGTTTTTACAATTTTACTTAACTTCTATCTAATTATTTTTGTTTTAATTTTCTTAAGATTTTGGCCACTTTCAAATGCATGAGTATTTCGCACGCATTAACTGTGAAACCTAACATTTTCGTCCGCAGAATTTGTTAGTTAGGGGCCACCTAAGATACATACATATTCTGTTTAATCTATAAATCATTATCCACTGCTTGGCGTTTACTTTTTTACAGATCCTATGTCGTTATTGCTGTCTACATATATCATTATCAATTAAACTAGTACTTCTTGTCGGGGGTTAAACCTTGTATGCATACAACTTCTTAATTGGTAATGGTAGAACATGCGCGCATTATTGGTATAGCTAAGCTGGCTGCTCTCAGATGGCATATTTTTGTATATGCCTCCCTTGTTAAAAAAGTCCACTCTTCAGATGGCCCTTAAATGATCTGCAGGCTTTTGTTCTGGTACCTGATATCATACTGATTACGTCCTCATTACAAACTAATTATTGGAGCAAGATGATGATAGTAGTGAGCAGTTCTTCAACAAATTGAATAATGAACCAACTTTTCATGACAATACATGTTTGCTTAATTGATCATTTTTATGTTTGTAAATTTTAGGACCCATCTGTTGCATGAATTTAGATATATTCAAATTCAGTATATATATATATATATATATAAAAATTCTTTCGTAATGATATGAACCAGAATTTGAATAAGATTAAATCAAAGGGAATGGAAACAGCTAACAAGAGCCATAGGTGTGTAGGAAGGAAAGAGGGGAATTTTTATAAGCGACCAACACGAATTTGATATAAAAGATGAACTACGCATGTCCGATGGATGATTAGGGTACTCCTTTCAACATCCTAAAATAAAAATGTTAAGGCAATGGGGGTTTCCGGAACAAATGTTATGCGTAGTTTGCATAACTTCTATTTGATCTTATCTTCTGTCCAGTTGAAATGTTATAATAGAATACAACGCAATTAAGACGAATAACTCATCCCCCATTATTGTTAATTTATTTTGATTATTACGCAGCTGTATGTCCAATGTCCACAGGTAGGTAGATCGCGTCGATTGGTGATCTTCCCTATGTAGGTCGATACCGTGTTTAACGGGATGCAATTAGGTGGCCGGATGCAAATTAATTAACTTAAATAAATAAATTCAATTTGGATTTTAAATATTTTTTTTTTTGAAAAAGGCAAAGGATATATTAAAAAGAAAAGAAATAGTGCCAAGATAGCACCCTCCAAAGATACACGAAGATAGGCAACTAGAGAGTTTACAGTGGACTACTCTCTAAATAAATTCACCCAATCAAAAACAAAATCATCAAATTTTAAATTTTAAATTTTGATCAAACAGGTTGGTGATGGATCCGTATGAAATGGAATATGATAAATTAGACTTGGGCGTGTACTTTGAAGCTTAGATCTAGCATTACAATTACTAACGCAAACGGTAAGATATGTTGCATTATTCTCTTTAATAATTACGTACCCACATGGTTCCACCATCTCTGTAAACCACCTTATCTTGAGCTTATACTAATCTTCGTTCAAATGTGTCAGCATAAATGCATAATCACGAGTTGATAAGGATATGGGGCCAAGTTCATTACCGAAGAAGTCTTGACATTTTCATCATTCGTTACGTCCTTTACTTGAAAACCAACCCCACTTCTCATCCCAAAACTTTTAATAACAACTTATCTGATCTTCTGATGGCTTCTACCAACACAAAGGCCAGTGCCTGGCTAGTGCCTACCTAGTACTAACTATTTTTCCATTGGTTTTTCTTTTGATAAACAGTAGTGAAGATTTGTCCAAGAATCGAAGACAAATTGCAGATTCACTTCCTACATAACCCAACAAATGCGCGTTCATCTCACGACAGTTTAATGAGAAAACCAGCATTAGTCTAGTTGAATTAAATAACATTATCAATTGCAATTTCATTTAATTCATCATCAATAATAATCATAATGCAACCGAACAACATGGTCACTATGGATGGGACTACTAGCATCAAAAATAAATAAAAATAGTATGTAATTTAATGACTTCTCCTCGCCCTATTTTACTCTCAACTCTCGATAATTTTATACGTGGGAGGTTGAAAAGTAAGATATCATCGAAGTTTTCCTTTCAAAAAACATGAACTATTAAACACCAAAGGAGTATTAGTTCATTCACATGAATACGAAAAATGAAATACACGCCAATGATGAGCTCATTCTGAGATTGACTCACTACACCAATTACCTCTTTTGAGACATTTATTTCTGTTGCTTTGAGCTACAGAACGCTTATACGTCTCAAATTTGGCGCAAATATTAAGAAAACGACGCCAGAAATATGTCGCTGAAACAGTTAGCGACATTTTAGGTGAACGGTCATTTTTCTGGGTTATTAAGTATAATTTACCACGCTTATCTTTGTTGCTTATCCAGTGTATCTGAATCAAAAACAATCCTTTTTGCCATGTGTTGATAATTTATTTTCAGCAGAAGTTTTATTTGCTCTCGAATACGTACTTGGTATACAACGGCTAGGGAAGATCCTGGGCCCAAGCAAGAAAGGAGTTGGTTAGAGACCAAAATTAGACGAGCCTCACATGAATTTATGTTACATTAAAAAACAACTATTCAATCTGCTTGTCACAGTATCTGTTAACATTTAGAAAGATCCGATTCCGTCAGAGGTACGGGTGTCACAATACTATGATAAATTTAACGAAGGACGCATATACACATGCCTTAATCAAGGGACATTATATATACCAGCTACTGAAAGAGGTCGAGCTCCGCGAATACATGTCTATTTCGTTGTTTCAAATTGACTTTGCTGAACGTCCAACACTTTGTATGTACATTTTCTAATTCATTGAGATATTATTGGTTCCACTTTATATTAAAAGTTCTATCTAATAAGTACTCTTCTTTTATCTTTGATACACCCTCTATAATGCACTTTCTTTAATACTATATACATGTTCAACTTCCATCAACCACAAAAAGAAATGCATGGCCAACAACTATATATAGGTGGTTCTATGCTTCAAGTGTTTACTTTCGTTTTAAATTTTACTTGAATAGTTTGACTATGAATATTCATATCTATATAGAGACAGAGACATTTCTACCAGCAAAACCACCTTCAACAAAACGACCCATACATTTGAATGAGAGAAAGAGTTTTTTAAATCTTTCAAATGAGAGCTATGGGTGGTTTAATCATCTTAAGAAGATCACCGTCAATTAATTTTCTTGTGATAGTCTTTTGTTATTTCTTACCAATATTTTTCGAGGTTGATGCTGCGGAAGTAAAGACGTACAATTGGGAAGTTGCATATATGAAATGGGCACCAGATTGTGTCAAAAATACTGTTATAGGTATAAATGATCAATTTCCTGGTCCAGAAATAAGGGAAAAAGCGGGTGACACCATTGTTGTTAATCTCAGCAACAAGCTTAACACTAAGGAAGGTCTTGTCATTCACTGGCATGGCATCAGACAGCTAGATACACCATGGGCAGATGGAACTGCATCTGTCTCTCAGTGTGCCATCAATCCAGAGGTGACTTTTGAGTACAAGTTCATAGTTGACAAGGTAATCATTTTAACCTTTGGCAAAAAATACTCACTCAAACATATCTTCAACGTCTATGGTGTACGATAACTCAAATTATTAGCTTGTTTTTCTAATTACTTTAATTTGTTAAGGCGGGGACATATTTCTACTACGGACACTACGAAACCAAACCAGAAGTGGATTTTCAACGTTTATGGTAATTAATTTTCGACTGCATTTTAAAGAAGTGGATTTTCACATCAATACCAAACCAGAGAACATGAAAAGTGACAACTTTTTAATTGCGACGTTGATCATAGGTGACGTTTGATAACTGCCGCTGTACCTTACATTGACAGTTTCAGACGAATACATATAACCGTCACTTAAAAGGTCCCGATAACTCTACTTTTTGGTGTTATCATCGTAGAGGATTTTTTATTTTCTTTTTGGGTCATCCGATCATTTCATAAGATTTGTTTGTGCTATTTATTTCTCAGCCGGTTTATGCATTTCACACAATCCATAAACAATATAGCGTCACCGTTGATTAAACAATAGTGACTCTTTTTGCCTAGTCGTCATACATTATTTGGTTTATATAGATAAACTTAGCGTCTCCGTTGATTAAATAATGCGGACTGTTTTGGCCATTAACTATCAGCCATGTTGGACCAACACAGGAATCTATCATATACAAAGATGGTTTCTGATATTAACATTTCTGATAGTACTGTCAACATAAAAAACACACTCGGCCTTATGTGAGCCTCATTTGCACATGGGTATGGGTGTTATATTTGCTGTTGCTGTAGAAAAGATCAAACAGATACCTGATGGAGTTTTAGATTGTGGGTTGATCAGAGCGCCAACTATAAGCAACAATGGAGTCGGTCCCCTCATGCCCCTAAACCTACTTCATCACATAGTATATATTGCAGTACTAGTGATTTCAATTCCTCGCATTACATTTTTTTAGTGTTGTTTGACATGGTGCGTATATATGTATGCATGTTATTCTGAAATCTCTCATTATTGGTTTTTCTTCAATGGTAGTGTATTTGTCAAATTTGGAAGATAAGATGTGAGCTTTTTTTTTTTTTTTTTTTTTTTTTATTTAATAATGATTAAAATAGATTAATAAGGTACCGAGGAGGCACAAAGGATAAGATATGAGCTGCATGTATGGAATTAATATGAATTCCAACTAGGACCTTTGGCTTGGGTTCATGTGCGCATTGGCTGTGCAAGTTGTACCACTGCAACCTTGCATACTAATCGGGAGCAACTGATAATTATGGAGAATTGGATTATCGCATATCAATAGTCAACCAAGCACATGACAAATGGCAAATTTTCCATCGCAACTAACAACTCTCTGATAACAAGTTTCCATGACAATATTCTCTATATAAAAATAGAGTTTTTTGGAGCGCTCTCATTCACCAGAGCTCCTGGTTGATTCAGGTCCGTCCATGTTTTTTTTTTTGGTAATTTTATAGTATTTTAGCCAATAATATTTAAAGATAATATATTTTTCCCACAATATATTTTTTTAGCCAATCACAGTGAAAAAAATAAATTAGCTAAAATAACTAAATCTATAAAATCTTATAACATTCCAAATATATACGGTTATATTTAATCCTAACATTATGAGGAAAAATTTTAGGGAAAAAAACACATCATGATTTCATAGAAATTAATTACAAAATTAAATCAATCATACCATGATAATAATAATAATAATTGTCCATTGTCCAATTACAACTTTTCTTTATAATTAAAAACTAATCTTAACTACAATTCCAATCTACTGATAAGCAAACTAACCCCAATTACATTTCCAGTTATACTAAAAAAACTTTAATCAATAGTCAAAATTTACTAATCAAATACACATAAAATGCACAAAGAGAAATGTGGATACTTACCTGAGGTCGAAACTTGCTTCTTTTTCCACACAAAAATCGATTATCAACCCTGTTCAATAGTCAAAATACAAAATCATTAACCAAAAATCATGGAGGTATTAGACTATGATTTAGCAAAAATAAAAACGAAAAAATAAAAATAAAAACTTCCACCGAAAAGTGTAATCTACCAAAATGGATGACTTTCAATATTATTTTTGTTAATATTGATCATTTCGTATTAATATAACTTTTTCCTCTTTTTTTCTTTTCTTTATACAAATAAATATGGCAAAAATAAACCGTGATTTTCAAAATAACACAATAGGGAAATAATCTAGCAAAAATATAATTTTTTTATATTTTTAGATATTATTTAATATTTTTTTCAAAACAATATCTTTTTTATAAAAAAATCTAGATATTTTAGATATTGTTTAAAAAGAAATTCAAAACAAAATTTTCTTATTTTTGGTTAATGCATCTCTTATATAAAGCATGGATCATAAGCCAACTAGCCAAGCCCCATCGCATCATTCGACGTCGTTTTTCTCTTCTAAGACAACTTCGATTTTTTAGTGTGTTTTTTTATGATTTGTTATTTTGTTATTTGATCCGCGGGCTGTTGTTGCTTTGCAGGCATCTTCGAAACCATTTGTTGGCACTGCAGAAGTTATTTCAATGAAAATTCTAATTGAATTGCGCATGGAAGAAATTGGTAAATCCCTATCTCTTTAAAATATTGGCGTGTACAGAAACCCATTTTTTATATGTGTTAGAGGGAGTTGGAGAGAGCCGTACCCAGAGGAAAGTTTTTCCCCACTTTAAACAATAGGAGCGCAGAGGTGAAAGAAATAGAAAAAGTAGTTGTTTTTTATAGATCACAAGGCCGGTGGCAACTTTTTATTGAGAAAAGCGTTTGGTGCTGTATAACCAATGGTTTATTGAATTAAGGTTAGTTCATACTTTATTCTTCTATATTTTGAGTTTCAAATCTTTTTTTTCTATCTTGTGCCGTATATAAATTTACATTTTCTAATTTTATTTTTTCTTTTGATGCCTTTATATAAAGTTTTATATAATCCAGACTTTCTGATTTTATTGTTTCTTCTAAGTGAACTTTATTTTGCATTTCGTAAAGCAATAAATCGTGTTGAAGACATCTTAGGAGTGAGTTTTTTTTTTTTTTTTTCAATTAAATTTATTTTTTATTTGATGCAAAAATCTTTGGTTAAATGATATATTGCGACATGCAGCGATTTCTGCTTTTGTTGTTTGGTGATGATGGAGCTGGTGAAAGTGGAAAGTTGTGAGGTCTAAGGACCGCATATAATAGGTTCTAAGATGGATTCCTATAAAAAAAAAAAAAAAAAAAAAAAAAATTTATTTTTTTTTGCCATATGAGCATCTAAGGGAGTACTACTCTCCCTTACTTGGGATAGCAGGTAGACGTGCCCATGAGTATATATACCTCCAGGCAATTGAAGAACAGAAGACGAGTGCGGAGTCATATTAGTGATACCTTCAGTAAGCCAACAATTGCTTCAGCTTGGCTTTCAATTAAGTGTATTTACAGTTAAATTTGTTACTTCACTTTTGCACGAACAATTTTGTTTAAAGCCGTCTACGGTTTTTCTTTGGAGAATTGAGTCTTGCATGGGCTTCTTTAATTTGGGGAATACGCCTGTGTTGCAGTTGCAAGTTACCATATGTGACACCGATAGGAGAATGGTGATGGCGAGTGTAGCTGAATTTAGTTAGTATTCATCTTTTTAATCTTTGCTGCCCCCACAGCTTATGTGATTAGACACATTTATCCTAACTTAATTCAGCTATACAACTCATCGTGGTAAAAATTTAATCAAATTTAATTATATTTCACTGGATTTATAATTTCTTGGACAAAGATTTTTTAATTTTGGACGAAAGCTTAATAATTGCTTGGACAAAGATTTTTAATTTTAGACGTAAACTCTCTCACAGCTTCATTAATCTGCAGCGAAACTTAGAATCAATCAGCTCCAAAGTAGAAAATGGAGGGGAGTAGCTTTTATTTGCAATATTTGATAAGTACGCTCGACCTGATTCTTATCCCAAAACGACGTGATAGAATAATGTGTCAGAAGCTTTTTCTTCTACATGGTGATCATAGAAGAAACATGCATATGATTCTTTATAAGCCCAAAAACATGGATTAAGCACGTCACTTTTCGTCTAAGTATTCTGAGTGTTGCCTTTTTTTTTGTTCCAGGGGCCAGAATTGAAGCTAGCGAAACCACTGGTCTTTCCGGTATAAGTCGAAGCCACACGTTGTTCATTGTACTACCAAACTCAGTACATAAGTATGTAATCAACAGTATACTCTAGCATACTTGGACCACTCAGTTTTTTCCAACGCTATAGTATTCCAAGACAGTTCCACTGGTAATGCAGTGTCCCTTAAAACAAAAGTATTAAGCTTCTTTGGTTTGTTGATATCATATTTACAGACTATGATGTTCTATATTGTTGTCATGTAAGTTGTTATTTAATTTCCCGTATTACAGTATAGATGGAGAAATTTAGTCAGAGAGAACGATCTACTCTGAGATAGATGCAATTGCATTTTGGGCTTTCGGGAAACTTTATGTCCGGCTTGGTAAAATGGGTACATATGTGAATTATCAGGTTGCAATTGTGCGCACACTATTACCTTGGACAATGATTTTACCTTCGTGAATACAATTAGGCATGGCAAAGTTATCCAACCAAATGCTCTTCTTAGTACTATACCACCACAAGTTATCTCATTATGAAATTAGGAAAATTTCATAATGAAATGTAACACTTTCAGGATATATCAGTAAAAAATGTAAAATCACACCCAAGGTTTTACATTTTTTACTGATTTTGTTTTGTAGTTGTTGGTGATATATCATCGGAGTGAATGATGAAATGTAATATTTTGGTTCACTTTCAGGGTATTATTTTTATGTGTAATAATCTTTGAATTTTACTTTTTCCTTGTGGTTCCTATGATTTTATTAGGAAACCATTTTGTTTTTTGTTGTTTTTTATGGGTTTTATTTTTTTTGTTGAGTTTATCTGTTTTTTTACTTTTTAAATTGTTTTTTTTTTTTTTTTTTTGATCTACCGGATCATATAAACTCTATTAGGAAACAATTTTTTTTGTTCTTTTTTAGATGTTGTATTCTTTTAAATTTTTTTGTTGATTTTATATTTTCTTTTGGTTCTAGTCGTACCACGCACTGAAGAATCAAACCACGATTCTTAGACCATCCTGCTATCAATGGAAGGATGATTTATTTTTTACGGTTTCATTTTTATATCGACGGATTCATTCTTTGGATTGTGGTGACTGGTGAGATTTTTTTAAAATGTTGCTAACAGGCGCATGTCTAATGAAGACGAAGAAGCCCGACTTTAGAGGAAACGCTAAGTATCCTATATTATCCCCAGTTATCTGCACATCCTTTTTCATTCTGAGCAAAAGATTAACTTTTATGTATTTAAAGTTTGCGCAAAATGATGAAGTAAGAATAGCAATGGAAGTCGAAGCTCATGAGAAACGAATTCGGAAAGAGCTAGAGAAACAAGATATTTTGAGTAAAGGTGTTTTTCTCAGACTCGCATATCTTACTTCTTTAAAGTTTTTGTTGTTTTCTGACTTCTTTCTTAAATATCTTACTTCCAAATTGTGAAGAGAAGAGCAAATACGTCAAGAAATGGAAAAAATGTCCATGAAAGACGGAAAGTGGAAGAGAGGTTGATGCGTGAAAATTAGCCAGAAAAGGAGAGGTTCCAGAGAGCAAAAGCTTGGACTTCCGTAAGGTTTATGCAGGTAAGGCCTACTGCTTGCTTATGCTTGAAATTACATACGTTTACTAAATAAAGTACATTCAATTCGATAATTTATTGCAGCTGTTATTGGGAAGTTGAAGGTTGCGTGAATTGGGATAATTATGGAACAAGTTGAGAACCAGGAGAAATACGAAGAAGTCCCTATGAGAAAAGTAATAATCGAAAATGAATAGTAACGCATTTCGTTGGTAGAAAAATCTTTGTTTTAGCAATTGTATGTATATCTCTGGCTAATTAATATAATTTTAATACAGTGAAATTACTATGGTGGTGATTTTATGGGATGAATGACCAAAGTAATACAAAATGGAGTGGTGGGAGGTGATAATACTGATCCAATAATCGTCATGGTTACAGGATCCTTTGGACGAGAACACCTAGGTGAGTACTCTGAATACTAAATATTCCTTATGAGATCAGTTGTTCAAAGTATTGATATTGTCTATCTAACGTGTCCTTGGCTTAGTAGGTAGAATTTCCTGGCTACATCACCTGCGGTCCTGCGTCAAGCATATTCGTTAATTTGGATGTACCATGGGTCCATGAATTTCGAGAAATGTACGGTTGATGGTCTTGGAATGTTTTCGGTATGACGAGCGTCAAATTTTCCATAAGCAAAACTAGTTACACCTAATAATATTGAAAATTCATTGAATTAATAACAACTTGTTTGTAACTAACGAATACCAAACAAAAACCCAAGTGATACATTTCAAAGCAACTAATAACAACTACTTAAGAAGTATAAATACACCTTATTACTTGAAATTGAAGATTCAATATGCGGTTTCAAGTCAAGTTCCATGTCACCTTGAAGAGGCGGTTTCAAGTCAAGTTCCATGTCAGCTTGAAGAGGAGGCTGAATCTTATATTTTAAAATGATGAAGGATAAAGCGGGCAATGGTTTAGCGCATTTGCGCTAAGTGTTTTCGAGCAAAGAATTTCATCTGCCGGATCTCCAACAGTGTACGAACCACTCAAAGCAATTAATGGAAGTGAATGATTTGACGCAAAAGTGTTTTCTCTGCGCCAAATGGTTTCACACTTTTGTTATTATCCAAGCTTTCATTCAAGTAAACCCTTGAACCACACCTTGAAGATATACTCCACGCTTTTTCTTGAAGAGAGATGGACATCTTGAAGGGCACCTTCCGGTTAGTGTGGAGAAAAAGATGGTTCGGATTAAGCATAATTTTTTGTGGAGAAAAAGATGGTTCGGATTATGCGTAATTTTTTGTGCGGTGCTGCGAAAAGCAGAAGGAACTTAGTTTGGGTAGCTTGGACCAAAATATGCATGCCTAAAGAGAATGGAGGGTTAAGAATAAAGGTGTTGAGGACTACTAATCAATCTTTATTTGTAAAGTGAATTTGGAGATACACGAAAAACAAAAAGAGCCTTTGGAAGAAGTTAGTTAACCAAAGGCTCAGGAGGAACACAACATTGTTAATGCCAGATGTCGATACAAAGCCTCAGTGTAGAAGTATATGGAAGAACGTTGTGAATATGGTTCCCACAATTCAATCCATGTCAAAGTTTACGGTGAAAAATGACAAAGGGATCAGGTTCTGGAAGGATAAATTATTAGATAGAGGGAGATGGCAAGGCTTATTCCCCGTTTCCTATAAAGCTGTTAAAGCGAAAGATGCAGTTAGAATGGGATTTGTTGAGACGTGTGATAGACGCATTTATGTGTCTATTTTCATCTCTATTGTGTATATTGTTAGTACCCATTTTTGTACTTATTTTGGTATTTTATCTCTTTGTAGGTGTTTTTGGAGAAATAAGCTTTTGTGGCGAAATTGGCTCGAAAAGTTGATAAAATGCAACCCAAGGGACAAGTGTTATGCGGACTCCAGCAACGGATAAGGGGCGACCACTGGATAAGGGGTAACCTTTCCCCTTCACATTCAAATTCTGTTTTTTGGCGGGAAACCAAAAACAGAAAACATGTTATTTTGGTGGTAGTGATTTGGAGGAGCTTGAAGTCTATTAAACCTATGATTTTCATAGGTTAGACTCCTTATTGGTCTAGGAATCTAACATGGGTGTTGAAATCGATTAAACTCGGCTCAATCGACGGATTTTTATCTCAACAGCAAAATATGGAATGTCACATGTGTGGCCGATTTTAGGAAATTTTAGAGAGATTAAAGGCAAGATTTTCTTCCCAAAGCTTTATATCTATCTAAGGAAGAGTTTAGAATCAAAAGGAAAGCTCAGATACGCGTGGAAATTCTAAAACAAGAAATTGCCGCAACTTTGCCGTGAAGAGAAAGAAAGAGATTTCGGAAGATTTTGGAGAGATATAATCGGTCTTTTTGATATAAATAGGTTTATTGGGTCATATAGATGGGTTGTCGAGAGTTTGGGGGGCTGAGAAGGCTTGAGGAGGCGAGAATCAGAGATTTACAGGCCGCTGCTGCTGCCAGGCCTGAAGAACACGAAGAACATTGACCCACACTGAACAGTCGCGAAGAACATGAAGAACTTCGACCCACATCGAACCGTCGCAGAAGCAGTCTTATATTCAACTACATAAAGTTGTTATCATTTTTGATTGTCGTTGCTTAATACTTTCAGCGACCATTACCTTCCTTACAACAAGCTTTCTGTAACTATAG
>JAJJMB010008687.1:1976521-1988369 GCA_023531105.1 Papaver atlanticum | reverse complement strand
TTTCAGCGACCATTACCTTCCTTACAACAAGCTTTCTGTAACTATAGCTCGTCCTTTCAAATAAAAACACCTTATTTGATCAATGAAATCAACTTTTGAGCATATTTCTAATATGAGGAGCTAAACCCCTTAGCCGAGGCAACGGCGGAAGTCATTGTTTCATGAAAAGTGGTATAATTCTATTTTAATTATTTTTGCAATCTTTTATATGATTATTTGCATAGAACTAATATAGGAAAATTGATTTTTATTGAGTGGTTGTGAATTGTTTTGATGGAACATGCTAGGTTTTAAAACTTTTGATGTTTCATGCTTTGTGATTACAATTATTACTTCAAAAATCTATTAGAGGCAAAATATTAGAATCACTTTAAAAGAAAGAATTGCATGAATATTGATTAGATTATATCACTTAATTGGTTAATGGTGGAATCCAGAGTCTCGGTGTTTTCTTTATATTTTTTATACAACTTTATTTGAATTGTTGAGTTTAATTTAAGTCAAAAAAAATCCTTCACAAGTTCGAGCAACGAATCTTTTTACCACTACAACTACAAAACACATCAACGTGATGTTTCTCACATACTGGAACTTGTAGAAGATGATGATGAATTTGTTATTATGGAGAATTTCAGTGCAAAAAAAGTGTTATGAAGCTTTGGCAGGTAATTTAGATACTTGTAACTTCAACAAACACATGTGGAAATTAAATATTCATAACAAGGTAAGCTTTAATATTCTGTCTTGTTTTCATGATTCTCTTCTGACTAGGGACAGGTTGGCACATTTAGGTATTGGCATTGAAAGTGATTTATGTGTTCTATGCAATAGTGAGAAAGAGACAACAAATCATATGTTTATGATTTCCCCTACTCGTTTGAGATATGTGATTATTTTATTAAAGCTTTCAAGATCACTTTTCCTATGCCGAGAACTTACTCGAATTGTTTGAAGTTTGGTCGACGAATGTGCTTCATGGTAGAGGTAAAAAGATGTGGAAGATTATCCATTACGCCATTTGTTGGATTTTTTAGAAGGAAAGGAACGGAAGAGTTTTTGGTGGTTGTCAGAAAAGTGCAGCGGAGACTATAGATTTTGTGAAACAACTTGTAATCTTATGGTAATATGACACCAATACTTTCAAATTCGTTACCCCTAGTCTTGTTTGGAGCTACTGGGAGGATCTTATGAGTGAGTGATTCACTTTGAAATCTGTAAAGGTTTTTTTTTTTTACTTTTTCCTTTTAATATACTGGCCATATTGGGGTATACCCAAACTAATTGAGGTATACAAATTTTGTTCCCAACCATAACAGCGGGCTAAGGGTTGTCTAGTATGTCTAAAGTTACCTAATTACCTTTTCCTAAATATAACTAAAACCATTCTCTTTTTAGTTTTAGATCCAAACACCAAACCTTATTCATTTCCTTCTCCTTCTTTATCAATCGAATGATCAAATCTTTTTTACTTCTCTATAAAAAAAATTATTGTCGATTAATTTTTTCAAACTCTTTTTAATATTTCAGTTTGTTGTTTGAATGGCATAATAGGTAAGAAAAATCGAATTTTTTGAATGGCAGTTGTGTAGTCGTCATGGTATCTCCTCGTCTACCTTGATGACTAGTGTTATTCGTTATCTTCCTAGGTTGAGTATCGTGACGAATTTTCATCTCTGAAAGTAACATTTACAGGATCGTCATGGTATTCATCCTTATACTTCGCCGACTAGTATTGTAGTAATTAAGGTCGTCATGTTTTGAAAACTAGAACCTTGCCGCCCAATAACTACCTTAAACTAGTTTCTCTATGTACATTTTTGTTATTAGTCGGCAAGGTCGGGGAAACTACCTTGAGGACTTTGTCTTGGTCGTCAGTGTTTGGCATTCTCGACCTTGACGACTAAAGATTAGTCGGCATGTTATGAAATTAATACCTTGCCGACTAATCATGCATTTGAAACACTTTTCTTTGTACGTAAAATCTCATTTGATCGTCATTTTTGTTTATTACCAACATGCCGTCTAAGGAAGGTCGTTATCTTCCAGTTTTGTCGAGCCTGCCAACTTTTCATACTTTCAGTTCTAAAAGTGCTGATTTCTTCTGTAATTTGGAGAATGAAACCATTAAACAACATTGCAATCCCCTCTTTAGTGTTTGGCTAGTGTAGTTTCATTTCCATTACAAACAAATTCTCAAAACGTTTCCTTTTTTCTAAAAAATCTTCCAACAAAATCCATAAGTTCAATCTAACTAAAACATGATTTCATAATTTTAATTCAAATAATTATCTAACTAAAGCTAGACAGGTTTATTAGTGCTAATTAATCAAGGACAGTTTTGTCATTTTTGTAAATATATCGTTAAGTGGCATTGAGTTTTACTTCCTAACGACTTTATTTTGTTTTGTTTGGTATACTCTAATTAAACTGGATTCACCCCAATCTCGCGAGTTTTAATATAACCTTTTCTTCCGGGAAAAAAAAAAAAAAAAAAAAAGGACAATAAGACTTAGCTTTATATTACAAAAAAGAGGCCGATTTGAAAGAAATGATTTTTAGTTTTTGGATCTTTATAAACCCTTTACACTTAAGAAGAATGATGTCTTGGGTACTACTCTGTTATATGAATGCCCAACACAAATTTTAAGGGGTGTCCTAAAAGATTAGGGAAACTAATCTGCCCTTGTCCTAATTAAGGTTATAACTAATCCTAATAACCCACTAATTTAACCACTACCTACTAATCTAACCCCCTAAATTTAAACATAATATAAGTTTTAAAACCTTTTTTTTTCTTTTATTCTTCTTCTTCATCATCTTCTTCTTCTTCTTTTTCTCATCTTCTTCGTATACATCAACGTTAATCGTCGATTCGAAAAAAATTCATCATCGATTAATCAATTTTTATAAACAATACATTCTTAGCAGACACCAAGAATTCCCGGATTGAGTCCGGGTCTGGCTAACATAGCGAATCTCCCAAATCAATTTGAAGTTGATAAACAACTTCAAGCAAAGTTGGGAGACGAAGTAAGGCATCCAATATCAACCAAGAAGTCTGATTCGATAAAAATGAAAATCCGCAGGTAATTTCCTTCATACCCATTCCTTTGAATCGTTTTTGGTTGAAGTAATCGATTAGAAATCATCAAAAACCATTGAAAATGGTCGTTAAAGTATAGATTTCGGCTATGAGAAAATTTGAAAACCCTAGATTTTGGTAACCGAACTTTCAATATGAAGAACAGTTCGACAAATTAGGAATTTTTAGGTAACCGAACTACGTAGTTCGGTAAGCTCGCAAAAAAAACGTAACCGAACTCCTTTATATGAAAATTTTGAGTTTGGTTTAGTCGATAAATTTATATAGGTAACCTAACTTTGATAACATATAGTTCGGTTACCTCGCAGTTTCTATGTGGTAACCGAACTTTGATCTGTCAACACCAAACTTGTAGTTCGGTTACCTCGCAACTTATACCAGATAACCGAACTTTCTAGTTTGTTAACATTTAGTGTTTGATGTATTCCCATGTTCAATTTTATTTGATAAGACAATATTCTGTTTAGCCAATAATGTGGTTCTCATTTATTAGGAACAAAGGAAAAAAATCTAATTCCCACGTAGCCGAAGATTTGAGAACTCCCACCCCTCGCGGTAGAATACATTTGTATTTCCGAAACCGTGGTACTAAAAATGCTAAACATGGAGGGGGATCGTTACAAGAAGTCAATCAAGAGGTGATGGAGAATACAATTGATAATGTTATTGAAAAAGAGAATTATGATGAAGAAGAGCAAGGAAATGAAGAAGTTACACAAGAAAGAGAACACGTTGAAAATGTAAAGGAAGAAGAACAAGGACAGGGAAAAGAAGGAGAAGGACAAGAGGGAGAGAAGGATGAGGAAGAAGAGGAGGAAGACGAGGGAGAGGATGAAGAGGAGGGAGAGGAGGAAGAGGAGGAAGAGGAGGAAGAGGAAGAAGAGAAAGAAATTGTTCATGTTAAAGAGAAAAAGAAGCGGAAGCCGCCTTGTGATAGATACTCACACATTCCCCCTGATAATTTGTGTTTACCACCAGTGAACCCAACTTATGGTAATCCAAATGATGGAGGGGCCACATTGTTTGGCTACAAACACTCATGGGCTGCGAAGATCTATGCGACAAAGGTATTTTTAAGTTCATTCTTAACTAACAAAACGATTTTTTTTTGGGACATGTTTCGTCAAGTATTAATAGTGTTATGTTATTTTCGTAGGATCATAATGATGCAATTCGTCTTATTCGTCGTCAAAAGGCGTCCAAATGGGATCTTTCTTTGGAGTGTGATGAGTTTCAAGCGAAGGTTAAAGACTGTGTGTTATGGAAAGCTATTGAGTACGCACATGTGGATTTTGACGTTGTTGCCGTATCCGCATTTCTCGAGAGGTATTATCCCGAGACATATACAATGCATCTTCCATTTGGCGAGATGGGAATTACTCCCGATGATTGCTCGAGAATCACCGGCTTACCAGTGGAAGGAAAATTTCTTCGAGAAGGCTACAACCCCTCGATGCATTATGAAGCTCTTGAAGAATTGGCTCTAAAATGTCTAGGATGGGATGCAAGAAAGGCTCAATGTGAGTTTAGACGTTCTGTGAGGTCCCCTAAATGGGGCGATGAGTATAATCCAAGAGAGGTAAATGAAGCCTTCTAGAAGATGGTGAAGAAATTCAAGTTGGTAAATTTGAATGAAGCATTTGGAGGGACAAGAAAGAAGGTGGAGAAAGGAAAGTTGGTGATGGACCAGGAGACCCTTAGGCATCATGTCACCGCTTATTGGTTATATCAGCTAGGAACCGTCATTTTCCCCGACACTTCTGGAAATAGGGTGGATGCACATTATCTACAACTTTTGAAGAATCTCGATGAGATTAACAAATACTCTTGGGCCACTGGGGTGCTTGCTTTTGTTCTAGGAGAGATGAGCAAAGGGTCGAGGATTAAGACAACTCAAATTGAAGGTTACTTAACTCTTATTCAGGTGACCTTTTACATTATTAGTTAGCAAATTATTCGCATAAATTTTCTGCTTCCAAATCAATTTTCATGTATGTGGTTAATATTTTCGTATTTTCACATAGGTTTGGATTTATGACCACTTCCCTTCATTGGGATTGGTTAGGGAAAAGACACCTTATCCCTATGAAGAACCTGCAGCAAGAAAATGGTTGTTTTTGGACGCACAAAAGAAGTCTAAAGAAGAGCAGTTGACTTCGTTGAGGGAGAAATTGGATAAACTTACGGTGAACGATATGGTATTTCACCCATACGCCGTACCCGATGATGTCCCTGTAGATGAAGAAGATCTGAATAGTTTCTCTACCGTCTCGGCTTACTATGGACCAATTTGGTATCCTACTGGCTACGCAATATATAATCCAAGGAGAATACTAAGACAACTTTGTTGTGTCCAAATGGATCCCGACGTGGTGAATGAAAATTTCAATTTGGTGGTTCAAGGAACAAAGAACACCGATAAATATTTTGTTCCATTACATGAACCAACTCCTACGGTAGGACATTGGAATGCACTTCGTAACTACTACTTACCTTTAGGTGATTGTGTACCTTGTGGAGGAGATGTAAATGCATGTGATGAAGATTATATGGAGTTTTATCAAGAAATTAGTCATCCTTTTGTGATAAATAGAGAACAACAAGTTAAGAATGATAAGGCGAAGGCGAAGGCAAAAGAGAGGGATGCTAAGAAAGCTCAGAAGGAGATGCCTATTTGTGGAGAAGAAGCAAAAATGTTATGGGATAATGTGGTAAGAAAATGTCTTCTCTTATACTTCCTTGTTGTTTGAAAGTATTGAAAATATATTTACTTATGCTTAAAATTGGAATCAGGTGAAAAAAGGTACGAAATTGTTGAAGAAATGGATGGCTAAAATCCGTAGTGGAGAGCCGATGTCGACTAAGGAACAAACCTACTACTACGACGAGTGGGAAGGTCTTATAACTAAAAGAATGATGGAGCCAAGTAGGTCTAAGCAATTGAAGAGGGGTCGATAACAAGGAGAATGTTCAAGTTGCGCCATGGAGGAAACAGGTCGAGTAGATGAAACCCCAAGTGATGAGGAATTTCAACCTAAAACTCGTGGTAAACAAGGAAGTGGTAAAAGGGTTCGTCGCGGTGGTCGTTAGTGATTTCGTATGGTTTTAGTGTAAAAAAACATCTTAGTTATGGATTTCGTATGGTTTAATTTCGCATGTTTGTGTATGTATAGCGACTTTTATATTTGTTTTAGAACCTTGTTTGTGTTTTTAATTTTAATTGGGTTTGTGTTTTCAATTTTATATGGATGAAATTTTGAATACAGGATGTTCTTCGGCAACCTGAAATTTTTACATAGCTAACCGAACTTAAAGTTCGGTAACCTGTGACAAATTAATGGTCACCGAACTGTTTTTTCGGCGAACAGCTAAATCATATCGGGTTGCCGAACACAGAGTTCGGTTGCCTGCAACATTTTCACTGGTTGTCGAACTCTTCTCTGAAGACTCAAATAAAACAGCTAAATCCTACCAGTTTGTGACTGAGACTTCAGGTAAAAAGTTTTGTTACCTAATTTTTTACCTTGTAACCGAACTTTCTAGTTCGGTTAGCAAAGTATAATATCACTGGTTGCCGAACCTGTCTCTGGAGACTCAAAATTTTGCTTTTGCACAAGTTGCTAAAGTCATTCTCTTGATGCAGATATCACAGAACTACACTCTTACGTTTGTTTTAAAGTGGTTTGTGTATCATATATATGTTCAGTTTGTGACTGAACCTTCAAATAAAAATTCGGTTACCTCATTATTTAACATGTAACCGAATTTTGTAGTTCGGTTTGCTCGCAAATATTTATTTTCTAACCGAACTTTGAATTTTAAAATTACAATGTTCTATATCTGACACATAACAGGTGTTCGGCAACCTGAAATATTTGCGCAGGAAACCGAACTTAAGTTCGGCAATCTCAATAATCATATGTGCTTACCGAACTATTACCTATCAACTCAATAAAATACTAACATTAACTCGATAATGAATACCACACTTCAAAAAACATAGTATTAGATTGATAAGCATACTTAGTTCCATTACATGTGTCATTTAATCATCCTCAAGTGAAATTTGACCTTCATGTACAATTTCGTCTGATTTCTTCAAAGCTTTCGACATCTCCATGTTATGCTCATACATAATACACCAACCCAACATTATATCGGAGTTAAATGCAGGCCAATAAGAGTTTCCAGATATTGGAGGCAGTGTACAATCGGGTTTTAAACGAAGGCCTATAAAGTGGTTGTTGTTAGTCAATACCATCACACATCTCCTTCGTTTGAGTTTCTCGACACATATGGTTGTTTTCGGGGTGAAGGTGAAACTAGCATACTTTGAGAAATAATGAACCACACAATTAAATGCCTCGGTGATAGATGCATTTATGTGTCTATTTTCATCTCTATTGTATATATTATTAGTACCCATTTTTGTACTTATTATGGTGTTTTATGTCTTTGTAGGTATTTTTAGAGAAATCAGCTCTTGCGACGAAATTGGCTCGTAAAGTGGTGTTTTACACCTCAGGATAGAGTACTAAAGGCAACCCATAAATGCACCGGAAGCACCCAAGAAATACACCGGAGGAACCCCGAAAAAATGTTGAAAACACCCCAGAAAAAGTGTTAAAGGCACCCACCAAAATTACTAAAGGCACCCTAAAAATGGATAAGGGCGCCCCAAGGCAGCCGAGCTGTTAAAGGCACCCGCGTTTTGGATTCAGGGCACTTCACCCTCATCGTTTGAAAAATAATTTTGGCGGGAAAAAAAATTTCATTTTCTGCGGAATTTTCTGTTGGATTTTTTGAGGAGTTTCAGTGAGATTCAATCACTGATTTTTGTTGGGATGAACGTGATATGCCCAAACAATGGTGGTATGAGTGTTCTAATGCGTTCAGTTGGGCTGAATTTTCGTCGGGAAGAAAATATGCAACCTCGGAATATAGCGTGTTTGAACGTGCATGGATTGAGTTGTGATGGAGTTTGGTAGCTGCAGAAGTGTGGAGGAGTCAAACAAGGAAGTTCTGGAGCGTGTATACGTCGAAAAGATGCGTAAGAACATAAAACATAAAAGAAAATATTCATGAGTTAATGGTTGGATATCGAGAAGATTTTTGAGTTATTACGAGTTTATTCTTGATCCTGTGACTATATAAAGGCTTTAGGAGACTCACAGAAGGAGAGGGAGTTCAGGGAGAGAATAGGGAGACGTTTAGAGCATAAAGAAATCGAGAGAAAAAAGTTACAGGAAAAACAAATTTTCTGCTGGTGAAGAAGGTACGAAGAACATAAGACCACAGTGCCAGTGACGGTTTATCGTTTTCTGTAACAATTGATTTTGTAACAAATATAAGTGTTACAAAACCCGGTTTTATTCATTTTTTCTCCCATTTCATCATTTGTGAACCATTTTTGAGCATTAATAAAGATGAATTTTGAGCATGTTTCCATGATAATGATGAGCTAATTCTCGCGTAATCAAGGAACGGAGGAAGCTATTTATGCATGAATAATTGGTAGTTATTCTATTTTTCTCTAATTTGTATTTTATAATTCACTCAATCACTACTTTGTAGAATTTTAATTGTTTGCATAATTTTTCCTAATTGGTTGTGATTCAATTAGATAGGTTATGCTTTGGTTAGATAATCTATGCTTAAGGGATACAATTAATGTTTGAGAATATGCTTGATAATTTGTGAATTAAGAAAAAGAGATTTTAAAAATAATTAGAGTTTTGGAATTTTTATCATCATTTATTCATGTGTAATAGTGGAATCTAGTGTCTTGGTTATTTTCACTCTAAAAAAAACAAATTTGGATTTAAATTTTCTCTACTTTTAGTTTAAATAAATCTAAATTCAATTGCTTTCACAAGTCTTACGAACCTCATTCTTACCACTATCAAAATTCGATCACTCGGCGATTAAGTGTCCACATATCGGTATGCTCATCAAATAATACCTTGTGATCGGATGGCCCAAATGTGATTTTAATTGTTGTAGAAAAAGTGGTAATAAGATTCGTTCAACTCAGACTTGTGAAGAATAATTTTTAGACTTAATTTAGAAAACTAGAAAAATCAAAATAATGTTTTGGTCAAGATTATAAAAAGCACTGAGACAAAGGATTCCACCAATCTCCAATTTTTATGTGATTTAACCTAATTAATATTCATGCAACTCTTTACGTTTAAAGTGATTCTAATATTTTGCAAAAGTAGATTTTTGGAATAGCAAGTGTATTTCGAAAGCATAGAATTCAAAAACATAGGTCTAAGCATAATCTATCAAGAGAAATCACAATTGTTTAAGAAAAATCATTCAATCAATTCTCAATCAAAGCAAATAATCATATAAGAAATTGCAAAAATTAATTAAACAGAAATTACCACACAAATATTGGAAAATTGGCTTCCTCCGTCGCCTCAGCAAAGGGTTTAGCTCCTCATATTAATCACTTGCTCAAAGTACATATTTATAGCTCAAAAGTTGATTAAAAGAGTAAAAGAATACACTGTAGTCGCAGAAGGTCTAAAACAGAAGACAGAATCGCCGGTAAAGGTCTTTTGTGACTGCAGGAAACTACTTATAAATGTTACTCAGCTACTGCTGTTGAACTACGATACTCGTCTGCGACTGTTCCGTGTGGGTCAATGTTATTCATGTTCTTCAACAGCGGCAGCGGCAGCAGCAGAACCTGGTTTTCTGCACCTTTGATTTCTCGGCTCTGTGGTGTTCTAAACTTCCCCTATCTTTCGACACCCCTTCTATATGACCCAACCAATCTATTTATATCAAAAAGAGCGATTAAATCTCTCCAAAATCTTCCAAAATCTCTTCCTTTCTCTTCACGGCAAAGTTGCGGCAATTTCTTGTTTTAGAATTTCTACGCATTTCTGAGCTTTCCTTTTGATTCTAAACTCTTCCTTAGATAGATACCAATCTTTGGGAAGGTTTATAACACTTTAATCTCTCTAAAATTTCCTAAAACAGGTAACACACGTGACTTTCCTTTTTTTGCTGTTGTGATGTAAATCCATCGATTGAGCCCATTTTAATCAATTCCAACACCCATATTAGATTCCTATACCCATAAGGAGTCTATCCTATGAAAATCAGAGGTTTAGTCGACCTCAAACTCCTCCAAATCACGATCACCAAAACTGCCAGGAATGTGTTTATTTTCCCGCCAAAAACAGAATTTTGAGAAGAAAGTGACCTCCCCCTATCCAGTCCCGGTCTGTGTTTAGTAGCTGCTTGGAAATGGGTTACCCCTTATCCGTTGCTGGAGTACGCATAACACTCGTCCCTTGGGTTGTATTTATCAACTTTTCGAGCCAATTTCGCCGCAAAAGCTTATTTCTCCAAAAACACCTACAAAGAGATAAAATACCAAAATAAGTACAAAAATGGGTACTAACAATATACACAATAGAGACGAAAATAGACACATAAATGCGTCTATCAGGCCTTCATGAAGACGACATTGATACTTAACAAATTGCTCATTGAGACTACCCACCCCATCGCACAACATTGTCTTGTAAAATGCCGTATTCTCCTTTAGTTTGGACAACAACCTTTGCCTTATATGAGTGATTGCACACCCATTATTTAGCTTGGCACCTTCGATGAAAGGACCAAGTTGTTGATTGACAACATGAAAACCATAATTACGATCCGGAGTAACGTCGTCGGTGGATATAACGTATTCTCTAATGTATAGAGGTAGCTCATTCAAATAGTCTTTATTTGGAGCCTCAAGCTTCACGTCTAAGGAAGATGGTTGGATAGGGCAAATTGGAAAATTAAGCTTCACATCGCTGGAAGATGGTTGGCTTGGTTGTGATGGACACATCGTACCTTTTTTCTTCAAATCTCGCTCACTTATTTCGCTTTTCTCCTCAATACTCCTACCCCGTTTCTTGGTTTGCTCCAAGTACATTGCCGCGGTATACTCATTGGCCGAAGGATCTCTAGACAAATTATTGGCTTGCACCTATTTATAAAATTACACCATATATGGAACGTACAAAGCATATTGTGTGCTAATGGAAACACTACCTCTATTGCATTCATCAATGCGACTTCATTGTCGGTGAACGGTGACGTGCCCGGGAAACACTACCTCTATTACAAAGCATATTATGTGCTAATGGAAACACTACCTAGGGAATATCATCACCTCGGAAGATTTCCTTAACTTGTTGTAGTGCCCAAATGTAACTAGGTTCTTGCTCGTCCCTTAAAAAACAAAATGCAACGGTAAACGGTGACTGCGTCGAAGTACGCCCAACAATATTCAACAATGGCATCTCGTACTTGTTTGTCTTATAAGTACAATCCATTATGAGAACTTCATGAAAGCATTGAGCCAATTGAACACTCGTTGGATGCACAATGAAGAGTTGTGTTATCTCTCCATCCGAATCCACATCCTTTTGAACCGCGTAGTCTTTCTTTTTGGGAAAAAAAAACAATTGTTGCTTCACTTGTCTATCTCTCCATTCCTTCTTTCTAATTGCCACAATTGCATTACAAATGGTAGACAAAGATGAGTGGTTATCCTTGTTATCCTCCTTTAGTATTTGGAGCATTTGAATCGATGAAAGACCCAGTTTCCTCATTTTAGCTACCTTGTCCATCTCTTCAAGAGTTAGCTTGGCCGCCATGAAATGTCCTTCAAGATGCTCCGGATGAGGGTGGTTATGACAACCTTCCATAACCTTGTAGAGAACCCATCCA